>JABWIB010004976.1:2280-23177 GCA_016617825.1 Platyplectrum ornatum
ACTCTCTGCATTGTGTATAGCAGTCACTGGTGTACTCTCTGCACTGTGTATACCAGTCACTGGTGTGCTCTCTGCATTGTCTATAGCGTCACTGGTGTACTCTGCATTGTGTATAACAGCCACTGGTGTGCTCTCTGCATTGTGTATAGCGGTCACTGGTGTGCTCTCTGCATTGTGTATAGCAGTCACTGGTGTGCTCTTTGCATTGTATATAGCAGTCATTATTGTCCTCTCTGCATTGACTTGCTTTTAAGTAATAGTGGTGCGTAAGTCTTAAGGTAGTGTCCTAGGGTGCGGATTACCCTCTGTATGGTGAAAGTGGTCTCCACTCAGCGTTCGGTTTACTGTGTCACAAGTGTCCATAACTTTAATATACTCTATCAGTAGCCATAAAAGTGTTCATTTACTAGGTATATAAATATTATTATTATTACTAATAATTTTGAGCAAAATTCGATTTTTGTCCATCAAGCTATAGTGAATGAAGACACATAAACAAAAGATTGTTTTACCTTTTATATAAAATATAGTCCATACTCGTTTATTCATTAATAAATAATTATTTATAAATGAATATATATTATTTTCATTATATAAACCATGGCCAACTCATATAAATAAGTACTGTGTGTTACGTACATCGTTCCCTCTATATAAGAGTACAGCTCCTTTTATGTTATAGTGACAACCGCAGAGATCTGGAATATACAGACAGCAGCATTGTGCTGAAATGCACATGTATAATCTTCCTTGTTGCTCGGCAAAGCCTAACATAACATCCATTCACTGAAATAAATGTGCTGAAAGGCAGAGGGGGAGAATGACAGAAATCTGACAGCGATGGCACACGTCTCCTCTCCGAACTGAAAAGCTGACAAGTAGATTGCACAAGACAGGCACTTATAGGTTACTCTGTCAGCTACTTGAATGTCTTGTCTTTTATCTGCCACCTTCCAAGGGTAGCAGCACAGACGGCTATACCCATTGTATGATGCGAGTCACAGGGCACACCACTGTCTCTTGTAAAACCCAGAACTCAGGTATTTATCCCGAACAATCCTTTAAAGGAAATGCCTGTGATCCATTAACTTTACAGTCTGCAAGGTATTGTACAGACCATGATTGTATATTTACATTAAATCATGTCACCTAATCAAATTGATTGTGACATTTATTATTTCTTTAACAAGTAGAAGACATTTTAATAGCTGTTTTTCTAAACAATGGGACTAGATTAAGTTAAGTACTGACTTCTGTACATACAGTTAAATACGGATCATGGTTGATTCTAGAGATTATATATAAACACAGAGAACACCTTAGTTTACATTTTAAACTAAAACACATTTAAATACAACCTTTGCCAGCCCACTCACCTGCACTAGTAGGTGATGTAGACTTTCCCACCCTTCAAGCACCTGTTAGTTGGCCATTACATTGATTTTGTAAATCATTATTTGGAATTGTTGTCCGGATCCTCGTACTGCACACAACATAATTCATTATGGATCTGGATCATCAGGATGGAACTGTACATAAGTGAACATTTGGGACATGATGCAGTATGAAGTATGAGGCAGGATCCGTACGCTGTAAGCTGTATGGGAAAGGGGAAGTATGGTAACTGTATAATAAAAAGGTTTTCACATAAAATGGGGATGGCGTGGAAGCATGGTCACCTGGTGTAACATGTATGAGTGAGGGTAGTGGCCCAACTGGGCTGTATGGAACTTAGGATCCGGTGGATTCTCCATGTTTAAACCACTTTTAGCAGAAAATATTTAGAAATTTCAGGTGACTTATCATATAAAGAACTAATTAAATGTACTGACTGGATCCAGAATACTGATGCAAGCCTCCTGCTTATATAAGATTAACTGTACCATCTACGCATGCGTGCACCAGATGTTACCGTGCTTATTGCCATATGGAATGCAAGAGGATAGGATTGTGATAAGAGTACTTATCGACAAGGCGTATCATCCCCTTCCCTTCCCTCACCCAAACTCTCAAAGTAGGAGGGGGAGACCATTTAAATTTTACAGTAGGGGTAGGGTATGAGATGGGTTTGTAACTTCTGTGTCACTCAGCAGTTGATACAACCATTGATCTGCAAGGTTGATCTATGGCAGAGTAACTGTCCACCTGTGACAGGAGAGTGACGCGAGAGTGCTCTTCCCTCTTACATGTGGACTATCAGATCTTTTATGACATGAGGTCTTGATTTGTGTGGCCAAAGGTACCCACCTGGGTGGGGAGGGTGGTAGGAACCATGGTCAAGTTAAGGCATAGGTGTATCATTATACCTATACAATCAATTTAGCTGTGTGCAGTGTTTATTAACTGAGTCTCTCCATATAACATATAGACTGCTGGTATTGCTTTCACATTTCAAGCTGCCATGAATATGTACACAATGACTTTAATCATTTGCATAGGTTTCTTTGAAACAACAGACACTGCATTTACCTGAATTAAATGACTTGCCTGTCACAGAGTTCATAGTCTATGAAATCAGACAATTAAGGGCCAAGGTGATATTTCCATAAGTCATATAGTATATTTCTGTGATTTTTCAGTTTCTGTGCCAAGGTCATCATGACCTTGGGTTATCTGACTTTCTAAAAGTGTATTCTCTATGTCAAATCTATGAAAAAATCCCTTTGAATTCCAGAGCCAATGCTTTAAAATTTATATTTGTAAATATGACAAGTAACTTTCTGGCTCTTATGATGTTCATCTTCTGTGCTTTTCTTAGTTGTGTGAGTTATATGCTGCTCAGAATTATATTACATTCTGTCTACGTAATTTACTGTTTGTATGGAAAGTTCGGAACTATAAAATAGCGCTGTAAGATGTTATCACATAAAGTAGTTAAATGTGTTTATTACTTGCCAATTGGAATGTTAATTATTGTGAAATGCATTATGTGAGAGGTTGTGTAAGATGTGCTTGCAACTTGGGGCCATGTTGAACATGTCTGCACCCAAGCCATAGTCCAAAAATTCACATTGGCCATGTCTCCTCCTCAGCCATCATGAAACAGAATGTATGGCTGACTGCAAACACCTGGCCTGTGCTGCACATGCATGGTAGAGCATTCGCACTGTTTGGGTGCTGTGGTTTGGCTATATATTCTGTGCATGCTTAAGGTGGGCTTGCAAAATCCTTAACTGGTGTCAAATGATGAAAATTCTCCAGCAATAGCTACTGGGCTGACATGAATGGTTATAAACCTCCTATTTTTTGTGTCAGTTTGAGTGTAATTTGGACCCCAATTTGTGAATAAAATGGAGCCCAGGTAAATTATGTCTCTTACAATAAGAATAGGGAGAGGGTGACCTGGTCCGTGCAGTTCTGTACGCTGTACTGTAGAGATACCACGAATATCCATATGACACATAACTTACACAAGCTGCATGTTTAAATTAGGTTTTGTGAATGCTCTGTTAGATGTTAGAAATACATTGTTTTTGCAAGGAGATATGTACCCCAGGGGTACCTGCAGGGAAGGTGGGGATAGGCATGTCAATGAGGCACCATGGGTGGTGTTAGGTAGTTACATGCAGATCTGCTTCCGTATATATCACATCCAAGGTCCGCACATGAGGGGGGACTGCACTTTCCTCTTTCTATCAGACCTCAGTGGGTGCAGTTCCAGTCCTATGAAGTTAGCAGAGGTAAAATATATGACCATGAAGAGGTCAATGTCTTGAACCCAATGCAACAGTTAGGATTCCAACTTAGAACTTCTGAAGATCAGTGATCTCCTCGCTGAGCTTTACATGTTGTTGGATAGCTCCTTGTCTTTTCTGTGTCTAGTAACAGTCCAGTGTTGGATTGGGGTACCTTGGGCCCACCAGAGGAAATCATTCTTGGGGCCCACCCTCAGTTATAAAGAAATAATGCTAGGTTTGGGGCCCACCGGAGGATTCTCCTGTTCTCAGATGGGCCAGTCCGACGTTGTAACAGTCCTTCTCTACTTCCTAAAATGTTTGGTAAATTTGACCACACATAGGCATAACTCAATAGAGAAAACCTTACTGGTGTGAAATCCAAAGAGTATTGAGAAATGGATGACAGAAAGTAATGACTTTCAGTATCACTCTTGACATGTTTTGGATTCCTTGCAGACCTCTGAAGGGCGCAGTACCACCATGTCTTTTGCAGCACATCTGGTATGGAATCTGTTTTCTTATTGTGGTTCCACCACAATACATTAAATATGTCTCACAGTATCTTCTAATTATTTTTTCAGCTAATCCGACCTGGGTCCATATTTACTAAATTGCAGATTGAAAAGTGGAGATGTTGCCCATAGCAACCAATCAGATGCTATTTTAATTTTTCATATGGAGAATGTCAGGTTGAATCTGATTGCATATCTCCCAACTGCTTTTGGGCGACTGTACCGCTCTCCCATCTGCCTACCAGTTTGCCCTCCAATTTGACAAACTGGTAGGTATTGTTTTTTAATTGATTTTTTTTAAATTTTATTAAAATATAATTTGCTGTGGTAAAAAGTTTACAGGGTATGAGTCAGGGGCAGGGACTTATATGTCCCGTTTTGGTTTCTATTGGCACTCCTGCAGGTTAGCAAATATTTCCATGGTGTTTAATTATCTGCTTATTTAGTTAAAATGTTTGCAAATGCTTGGGAACAATTGAAAGTTTAATTTCACTATGTGTTCACTTATACCCCGTTCACATTAGCAGCTTTGAAAAAGCTGTCTTAAGAGCCAGGGTCTAGAGTTTGGGAAATTGGAGGACCGTTCAGATTGGCTGAAAATCCAGCTTTTTTGTTCACATTGAACCCTGCTTTTTGCTACCAGTAAACATCATTACTCAGAAAATGTGCTGCAATTGACTGTGATTGTTTGTTTACATGAGGAGAGGGGGGAGAAGGGAGAGGAAAGCCAGCTATGTAGTGTTCACACTGACTGAAAAAAACGAATAGGAGGGCAAAACACCTTCTAAAAAGCAGACTCTGAACACCATCTTTCAGTAGCTGGTTTTTTGTAAATGGAGCGTTTACACTGAGTTTAGAAGCCAGCTTTTTCATAAAAAAATGGTAATGGGAACGGGGTATTATTTTTAGCAGCTCCTTAGAGCTTAACAGGGATACTTACTGTACTTACTGTAATATGTTTTTGCAGTCTACTCTTTATTATTGTCATCAGATTATTGATGCTAAATATCTTGTATCTACTTTGTTCTTTGCTGAATAAACCCCGGAAACAAAACCAGAAGCAGAAGCATTTATATTCCTGAATTTTTTTTCTCTTTGGCATTAAGATAAAATATGGCATTCCTTCTACCTATTGCACTTTAAACAACCATTGACTGTATCTAATTAGAAGTGATAAGAAAGAAGTGGCCTAGGGGAACTTTTGACATTTTACCAGATAAAGTCAGCAGATAACCGACCTAAAATGACAAGTGTCTGTTTTCAAGTCTGTGCTAATAGCTTCGGCCACTTATCTGCAGGTTTAAGTCAAATGCCATCAGAGGTGAACAGAGCAATGTCAGAAGTCGATCAGGCGGATGAACATACTGATAAAACAATGAATGCTGGTTGTAACACATTGTTTTACCAAATCTTTATCTGTACCCTCATTCAGGAAGCCGTGGAAATCTACCAACCTTTGTGTGGATGATCTATTTACTATAGAGATATGTAGCCAGATTAGCCCACCGCTGCCTACAACCTCCTGCTTTCTAATTCTTTATTTCGGTAGCAGTTAACTCATGAACTGAATTTATAGTCGCTTAGTCTAGTTGTGAGTTGCAGCAGAAACAGAATGCCTCATCTCTACTGGAGATCTTTGTCCATGGTGAGACTCGTATAGGGTGATATGTTGCAAATATGCGATGTGCATCACAAAGATATAAATCTGATTTTAAGCTAACATCTGGATTAAAGGCAAATAGAGGCAACTTTCCCATATTTGCACCACATTGCCATAGATATAGTATTAGCAGTAATAATATTACTGTCCAACCTAGCCAATGGTCTTTAGGTGAATGGAGGTGAATTCCTTTAGTCAGGCCCCCAAAACACAAAGAGCTGGAAGCTGTAATAGCAGACCGGAAACAGGTCTGCTGGATTTCTGCAAGTTGAATGTGTTCGTACGCTATAATGAAGTCTGTTACAAAGGTGGAGCATGACAACCTGCCATATAATCTATAACATTCAAATGTATTCAGAATCTAAATCATACAATAAACGCTTGGCTAAGCCTTTAGGAACTATCCTCCATACTAGCACCATATCACATGGGTACATATGTAAAAGTTAAGGATGCACCCTGGACTTGGACGTGTGAGGGGAGGGTACTACCTTGCCATCTAACTTTAGGATCACATAATTAAGTATATACAATCTTCTTGTGTATCTGTTTATTTTTTATGGTTTTAGAATAAAAAGCTGTTAATCCATGTATCATACAAGAATTGGAAAATATATTTTATTTCCATCTTTACAACTTATTTAAATATATCAATCAATGACAATCAGAGACATAATTTGAATTCATATTTTAATAGATATTTTGTTAAAAATGTCACTTTTTGCTTTGTGATTTAAAAGGCCAGACATCTGTCTGTACATAAGCACTGCTATGTTTAAAACAAATAACACACAGTGCCGCAGTCAGCCATCGCTTTCCCATTCAAGAATAAGGTACGTTCCGGCAAGTGCAATGGATGCTGTCTAGCATGTGGGTTATATTAATGATCTGGGCTTCCATACTGTATAAAGTAAATTAAAGGTGTTATATGATACTTTATAATGTGTGTGTGGTTTATTAGGATTTAGGAATGACCAGTAGTGTACCATCTCCACAGTTCTAGTATACCCTACATACATTACAAGCTTTTGGAAACTCCTCTTTAAAAATAATTAATATTATTATGAAAATCATATTTGCCATTTGTTTTCCATCTAGATCCATCTAGTGTGGGGTACTGTGAATTTAGGGCCAGTTGTAAACCCATACATCACAAAAAGCTAGTTAGAAACAAGAAGAGCAAGAGACATCTAAAGTTCCTGGAGATGATTAAAAGTTGACATTGAACTTCATTATAAGTTGCTGATGCTTATAAGGCTAGCTTGTCTGCAGGGCAATTAAACCATTAATGGAAACAAACAATCATTTGTAGACTCTGTGAGTGCTACCATTCCCTAGGGGAGAAAGAAAGCTGCGGCCTCGGGTGGGAAGAGAGACCAGTCCACACCTGACCGGGGGGTGGTATTGGGGTCTTAGGGGGGTCCCACGTGATTTGGCGGGTCCCTGGTTTGAGTGATGTTGGGTCCACTGTCCTAGGTGAGGTGATGTCAGGGGTCTGCTGGGTGATGAGGCCCAGTCCTAGCTTACTCCCCCTGCAATTACCATGCCTATGTAGATGGTGGAGTGGTCGGATTGGAGAGGATCCATGATGTGGTTGTCTGTGAGGTGGGTAATGAGGCAGTTGTACACCAAGTGCTCAAGTTGCTTGAAGTCAAAAGGGAGAAGGCAGATGGGTCAGTAGTTAGAGGGGAGGGTGGGATCGAGGTGTGTTTTTTTGAGAATGGTGAGACAAGCGTGTAGTGGAATAGGAAGGTGCATGTATAGAAGGAAAGGTTAAAGAGTTGTATAAGGTGTGAGCAGGTAGTGAGAGGGAGAGAGAGGACTTCTGTGGCCAAAGTGGGGGTGAAGGTGGACAGTGGTGGAGGGAAGTGGGGAGGGGTAGTGGAGGGGTTGTAGTGCGTGGTGACAGAAAGGGGGATGGATTGTCTAAATGAGTTGATTAGACAATTGTGTATGGTCAGCTGGAAAGTGAATAAAACGTAATATAATCAAAGCAGTAGAAATACCAATAAGGCATACCAGTGTAAAACGGCCCACTTCAACCTGTTAAATACATACGAGGTAAAAGTCATGATACATTATCCATTCATTAGCAGTCTTGCATGTCCCACTTTGCTGGAATTCCACTCTCAGGCGCTGCTTATCCTCTCCTGTAGGTTTGAAAGTGAAAACAGAGCCCTTTTGTGAGAAATTTGTAACATCCTTGAGCTGAGCAGTACCTGGGTAGAATTCAGTGTAGGACCTCATACTTAGGATAATCCCTTTTATTTGTTATGCAGCTGCTTATCAGCACTCCTTATCACAGGAAAGTTCTTTCCGTTGGATTAGGATCAGTGCTAAAAGCAATTTAAAAGTCAGATTAATAAGACAAATGAAAGCTTCCCAAACCTGACATGCTTCTGGTAGTTCCTATTTCAAAAGGTTTAGTTGCAGCTGAATTGTCATGTTATTACAAAGGGAATTTCTGTTTTTTTAGATGCTCATTTTTGCATTAGGACCTTCAAAGAGTTTCTCTTCTGCTAAATAGTCATCCTTAGAAGATGAAAATGATCGCTGGGATTTGTCAGTGAGATAATAACTTATCACTGGTGACATAGAACCGGAGAGTGTCCCCTAAAATCTGACTTTCATCTCACGTTTTGTCCTTTCAGAAGGTTCTCCTCAAATTCCCCTGAACTTATGGAAAGAACCTAAATGGTGCATGTTTGAAAATATTGGCTAAATGATAGCTATAGCATTACTTATGGTGGAGCCTCATCATAGCAGCTTCTGGAACACAGTTCCTTCTTGCAAAAAACCCTCGGAAACCCTCTCATGGTGATAGATAAGGATGTGATAGTCATCTAAAGCTGACTGTGACTGCTGGGTGTTCTGACACTTACGAATAAAATGTGTGCAAAGACAATTAGCAAAGACAGTCATATTTATCCTGTTTATTTTGGTCTTTCAACTTCCCGACGTATGGCGAGAAGCTTTAAGGAGACCATGGTTAACATATTAAGGACTCCATTTACAATGCAATAATAACTTCATGTTAGAGTGATAATGCCAGTTTTTACTTGCAAATGAGAGCTATTGTATAAAAATATGACATACGTCCCAACATTTGAGAATTGGAAAAAGGGACAAAATGTTGCGGTAGAGGGTTGTGTGTCTTGTACTGCCCTGTGGGTGTGACTTGAACCTTTTTTTGCCCAGCCATTCTATTTCTGTCCCTTAAATTGCCCTGCCATCCAATGTCTGACCCTTTATTTGCCCTGCCATTCAATGTCTGACCCTTTATTTGCCCTGCCATTCAATGTCTGACCCTTTATTTGCCATGCCATTCAATGTTTGCTCTTTTTTTTTATTTTCACGTGATGCGGGCACATTTAATCAAACTAACAGTACTGGTTATACAGGGCTGCTACCAGAGCGCTGTAGGACCAAATCTATTACCTAGAATGACAAGACCGCAACCAATTTGCGCGTACAGAGCTTAGCTAGCACAATTTCCAGTACTCAAGTATAAACCATACACACACACAAATAAAAAAAAAAAAAATACAACCACCACGCACATGCCCTACATCTTCATTGTGGTGTGAAATGCAATGATGTTGGAAAGCAGGACTTTTATTACCAGCTGTTATATGAGGATTTTTACAAAGGGATTTTTTTTAAATAACATTTAATACATCCAGTATGTAATATATATATATATATATATATATATATATATATATATATATATAGTGAGGAAAATGTATCATTGTAAATGCCTGTGTAGATGTAACTGGAGAGAATATTTTAGGAAGGTTAAGAAGGTTATTCGGGAAGTTGATAAGCTTGGCTAAGGATGTGCGCCTTTAGAGAGCTTGAAGGTTTAATGGGTAAGGAAATGTTTGCTTCTATGAGGTAAGAAATTCCACTGGGTATAGCTGAGAGGTAGAGATCTTAGCAGAGTGGCCGGATCAAGTTGGGAGATATTCTGAGTGCCGAGAAATATGTTTTACTATATGAACGTATGTATTCAGTCTACAACACCTCCTAAAATCATTTGGACAGAAGAGTTTTTATCATGTATCGGTTATCTTATATAAGTCGTGTCATGATTCTCTCAATGTACTGCATTGTGTTTGTACTTTGTAAATTATTAAAATAATGAATGAATGAATAATAGCACTACTTAGTGCATTTCAATTTATTTTCTGTTGATAAGTTTAGATTGAATTCTGTAAATTACAGGTAATAAATCAGAAAGAAAAGGTTGTTTTTATATCTATCCATACATAACTCAATAAAGGGTTATAATCGCTAATGCTGCTTTAAATGAAACCCTTAACCCATTCATTAGATATCTGATTAGTGTTGCCAAAAGAAGAACACAAAATGGAACACTTTGGCCCCGTCTTAATGCCCTTATGCAGTTTGCATAAGGGGGAAAATTTGCACCTTTTTATCTCGCAACTCATAGAGCCGTGTATAAAAATATGTGAAATTTCAGTACTACACATGAAAATGTGCGTGAGGTTTTTCCCGCCTTTGAATCTGTTTTTAAAAAACCTTACACAAATAACGGGATGTTTATGAGCAGTCCAAATGGGAATGAGAGTATGTACTAAATATACAAAGCAGGGAGACTGCAGGGAGATTGAAATGGTGGGACGTTGGCCATAGCAACCAAACAGATTCAAAATCTCCGTTTCATTTTACATACAAATCTGATTGCTTGTTATGGGAAACTTCCTCACTTAAATATATGTATAAATCATTGGTGGTTCAGGGCTTCATACTCTGAAACCGGCCACCCATTCATTGGTGTTTCATGGGGGCTGCAGGCAGCATAGGCTGCCAGGGTTTCCTGTACCAGCGAGACCCGGCAGCCGAAAGTGACGTCAGAGGTTTGTTCACACTTCACTTCCGGCTGCTGGACTTGACGTCACTTCCGGCTGCCGGGTCTCGCTAGCACAGGAGACCCCGGCAGCCCCTCTGAACCACCAATGAACGGGTGGGCCATTTTCAGGGTATTAAAGCTGCACATGGCGATCAGTAGATCACCATGTGCGGCAGCCCTGAACCACCAATGATCCGGGCTGATTTTAGGCACATGCCAATCAGTAGGCATGTGTGGCCCTGAACCACCAATTTATTTATCTATCTATCTAGCTAATATTTGACAGCCTATAATTGTGATGTGATGACACTTAAAACAAAGCAACATGACTATGAGGGAAATACATAATGCATGTATGTACTTTAAAAACATTCTTATTTAAAGATAATGATGATTGAAGCAGTTCCATTGTATGTATAAAATTAGTATAGCATTTTCACACATGTATGTATGTACCATGTTCTCATAATAATAATAATAATTATTATTTCATATAATCTTACATCATCACAGCCCCTATTGAAGAAATGCATTTCACTGTATTGTTTATAATAGGTATATAAGACCATTATATTATAATATAATATAAGACCACTTTTCTTCTGAACATAAGAGACACCTGCATAAGTAAAACAAAGTTTTATTGGAAACTTAATTTTCCTCTATTAAGCTATGTGCAATAAGCAATGACTATCAACCTTAATTACAATACTCATATGTAATTACCTTGAATGCATCATAAGCAATAAGCTACCTAATGAAAAAAGAAAAGAAAAGTAATGCTAGGTCTCCTTTGATGTGATCGGAGCCCTTTTATTAACATGTGGGTGCATTAGTGATGTGTAGTTATTGAGAGGCTATATACTGTATACAAGGAATTAAGAAGGGCTGATTACCAGTGACTTCTAGATTATTTAGATTTATTGAGTACTGTAGTCTTACTTGGATGTCTAGTAACCTGGGGCATTCAAATAAAAGACAAACAGGGACAGGGGTGAACATATTATATTTAATGCTAAAATAACCACTTTAGTTCTAGTTTCACTTTCAGTGTAGAGAATGAAAATAGACCTGCAATACCAGACATTCTGAAGACTAGGGAATGTGCTTGTCTTTTGTCACTTTCTGTCAGCTTGAAGAGTTATGTTAGACCCTAGTGATGGGAAATGTAGTTAATTATAAGTTAATATAGATTATAAGTTATAAAAGATTATTTCATGTAGTTCATCTAGGTCAGGGGTAGGCATCCTGCGGCTCTTCGGATGCTGTCAAACTACAGTACATATCCCAGCATGCTTTGCCAGGTAAGCAACTGTCAAGGCAAGGTTGCCTACCCCTGATCTAGCTCATTTAGCTCATCTAGTTCTTTTTTTTAATGTCTAATTCAGCTAGTTCATTTAGTTCATTTAGATCATCTAGTTCATTTAGCTCATGCAGTTCATGATCACTGGCTCTTCCATTTTGTGGAACGGTTTCACCTGTAGCAACCAAGCGGTTAATCAAATAGCATTTCATGTCCGTTATTGTTAGCCATTAATACTAATTTATTACCAACCCTTTTCTCCTGCCCAATAAAACAGCTCTATTTAACCCTTACCAATCCCTTCCCTATGCTGCCCCTAATAAATATTATTTCTGTTCCCCCTACTTGCAGTATGGTCCTAGTTATTCATGATTAGTGTGGTGGGGTAGAAGGGGTCAGCCCTGGTGGAAACAGCAAGTGTCCACATCCCTCACACACCGCCCACAAGACTCGGATGGAGGCACTGAAACAACAACGTATTACACCACCCCTTACACTATACAAAGGAAAGGGGTGCTACATTGAATTAATAGCAATTGGATTGGAGTTGAGAGATGATGTTTCCTAGGACAAGTCTAATAACAGTGTAACAGTAACGCTGGTCAGTATCTGCATGCACAGTGCAAATATAAAGTATGCATGCAAACACTGACATTCATTTTACCTCCCCTACAATTCAACATGGTTTTGCCAATGAAAGTGTAATTCATGAGAGTATAAACCTGAATCTGGCCCTAAATTAGCATAAAGAACTAGATGAACCACTAGGTGTAAACTATGCTTATTGAACTGCTCAGGAGTCTGAGCTCAGCAGTGTCACCTCTGGGTCGGGAATGTGCATGGGGTCGCGACTTCCTCAGAGAGACCATCTCCCAGTTGCAGGCCAGGAGCTATGGGACCCACTGGCACCAGGCCCTAGTGGGGTGCAACTGTGATACATGCGTGGAGTAGGTGATTGGTGGCCGGCGGCCACCTAGACTGCTTCACTGAACCACTTCCATCTCCACATTCATTTGTCACATAGGATTGCCAGTTGTCATGATGCACAAATAATGTAATGTTCAAAGAGGTAAAGGGGACCTTTTAAGCCTCTTTTAACCCCCAATTGATTGAAAAGTGGGGATGATGCCCATAGCAACCAATCAGTTTCCAGTTCACATTCTCCAGTGTGTAAAATGAAACTGAGAGCTAGAATCTGATTGGTTGCTATGGGCAACATCACCACTTTCCAATCTCACTGCAAACTCGCCGCTTAGTAAATATACCACCAAGATAGACCAAAATCAAAGTGCAAAATGACTCTGGTTCCCAGTTTTTTTGTCTGCCCATGTAATGTGCTTTTTCGCTCTCTAATCTAAATATTGTTCTTACAAATAATTTACAGGTGTACTTCCCAGGCCAATATTAAGTCAGATTCTTCATACATTTAAGAATGGCCAAATTTAACATCGGAACGCCAATGGAAACCACACGCAGCAATGCAAACATGAGCTGATATTTATTGCTCTTCAAGGTCTAATGTTGCTTAACCTCTGAGACATTCCCTGGGAACATTGTAGCTGTATGGTAGCCACGCATACTGCGCATATGACACCAAGTCAGCTTCTATCTCGGCCGCACAACAATTCAACACATTTGGCACGACAAAATTGAAACTCACAAAGATCTTTTCTTGTAAACGGGAAAATGAGGAGGGGGGAGTGGCGTCCAGGAAAGAAAAATATTTTGTCTTGAAATATTACTGAACGAAGGCCTCTAACCTTGAAATTCTGTCTGGCCCTTTGCCTGGTTCTGTGGTTACCCCCAACTTGCGAACTAGTTCATCCTGTAAAAAGAAACTGCATACCAAAATGTCAGTAAATATTTTTCTTTCCCCTATTCAGTTTACGTTGGTATTTTTGTAAGCTTCTGGCTGAACGAAATCTACAAATCACAGATTAACCACAGTTTAACCCCTTCCCCTTTGGGTTAATAAACACATTACACCATCTTGATGGAGGTTAAGAAGAAATGTACTGTAATTATTACTTTGCTGTGCTTTGTATATATTCAGATAGAATAGCGTATACAGGATATTGCAGTGATAGATCATGGGAATTAACTTGAATATTTAAAGCGATTAAACCAGTACTCCAAATGATCCAAATGATTTGCTACAGAGGCTATTCTGAATGATCATGTTGTGCATTAAATATTAGAATCATATAAATCTTAAACTAATTTTAGGGTCAAAAAGGGTCCGTTTAGTATGAAATAAACAACTGGACATACCGATGTGACCCTGCAGCACTTATGTTGGGGTTGCAGACTTTTCGATTATCCCTCATGCCAAAAGCCCTGCCTCCTTATGCACAGTAAAAGCCCTCTGTTCATATGGCTATTAAGGATGAGAGGGACTGTGTCATCAAGTTCCATCCATCCCTATTAACGATCAAAGCTATAGGCAGCCATTTTCTTTAAATAATTGCCTCAAGCTCCGGGTGACTCCTTGCGTAACCACATTTGTGATTCGTCAACGCTGTCTTATCCGCCATCACTTTCTATGTTTCTATCTCATCTTGGTCTGACTCACTGCCCATTAAATGCTATGTGTTTAATATATATATATATATATATATATATATATATATATATATATATATAATGTCCTATTTGGTTTTCATTCTTATTTCCATCTCTATGCCTTGTGCCTCATGCACATGTTTCCAGCATAATTCCAATAGCATGCCATTAACCCCTTAGAAGCTTGGAGACATATACTCCTTAGTAAATTTGGAAACTTATAGAAGAATGGTCAATGCACAAATGCAGCAGTAAAGCTCAAAATACCAGGCTCATCGATGGTAATCCATGTAAAATAGTCAGTAACAGGTTCCCAGAACACAGGGAAGCATTGTTAACAGTATATTCTGTAATAATACTGTGAGGAATGGTAATAATGGTAAGAATTTCCCCTAACCATCCCCTTCTATCACCATAACCCTTTATCTCCCGCAGCCTATCCCTAACTTTTCCCTTCTAACTTGATTTCTATAACTCTCCACCTCCAGCATCCTAACCCTCACCCTCCATCTTCAACAACCTAATCAAAAATTTCCCCTACTAACAGCCTAACCCTAACTTGCCACCATAGCCCAACAATCCGCCACACAGTAGCCACACAGCCTAGCGAGTGTATCCTACACCCAAGTACTGTATGCATTTTAATACATTTTCTACACTAAACATAACTCTACATACATTTCAACTTTAATAATGTCATTTATGTGTAAAGTTTTAGGATATATTAGAAAACTGGCTACTTTTGATTCTTCCCGGTTTTCATGATTACAAATGACTGAGGTCATGTGAAAATTTCACATTGTAGCCTAAACACCTGCATTGCCGATGACGGCACATACACTTTCCGCCACTTCAGCTTCTGCTCAGGAAGCTCAGAGTGATAACACTTAACACAATGGTCAAGCAAGATCTAGTGTGTAGCATTTCTCACAGTGTTGACAATACTGGCATCAGTGCCGGCTCAGAGATATGGAAAAGGGAGTAAGCCTTGTACACAATTGTTCCCTCAGCCTTTGAGGGAGTCTTAAGGTTATCACATACAATACAGTTCCATTCCAAAGTCAGGACAAAAACTATAAATCTGTGAATGTTACAGTAAAAATACAATATGCTCAAATAAAATTCAGCTTTAACCTCTTGCTGAGATGTGTCGTCATGTTCTGCAATAATCTGGTCTCATTAATATATAGATTACTAGAACTTCAACACTATTGGGAAGCTTAACAGTACAGTGAGTACATTTTGAGTTTATGAACACAGGACTAAACCCGCATTTAGCCTGATCTAACAATTTACGCGCACTTTAAATGCAATTATTACAGACCTGGACTCATAGTAAATCGGTGTAAGGGGCGTTATGTGTACTGATGAGAGGGATTAGTACAATAAGGGCCTTACTTAATATCCAGGTTTCTGCACCACCATCTTTGTAAGTGAGGCCAGTGTGGATAGCATAAGGTAGGGGTGAAGATGCACAGTTCAGTACGCAAATGGGACCAGATGCCAGGTACCCGACTTTCGCGAACACCCAGATCCTCTGGCATATCATAACATCATTCCATATGTTACCTACCTAAATTATGCTAGGTTGTAGTGGTGGTGGAAAGGGTATATTTAATGAAAGAATTGGAGCTGGGTTTGGGCATAATTGTGCGGATAGTGATGGACTGCTGATCTGCAAGAATGACTTAAGGCAGGGTATAGCAGCTTAAGCACAACTATCCCTTGCTGTTTCCGCAGATGGAAGTGACAAATTAGTTCTCCCCCTCTTTTGCACACCCGCACAGCCCTCTGGATCCAGTGCAAGGAGAGTGGTCTCCTCCCGTACACATAGGAGTCTGCATACTTTTCCGGACAATTCCGGATTCCGGATATGGAATTCTGCAGTTCCTGCACTTGGTGATCAAGAGTGGTCGGACCAGCGTGGATTCGACTTTTGGCAAATAGTTGACCACGGGGAGACCACTCTAGACACATACTCCCTGCCAACATCAGAACAACAACAATAATAATAATATGCATATTTGACCCGACAAAAAATACTATTTCCGCTTCTGCCCTATCCTGGAAGTCAGCATGTATACAGCGACATATATTTACTATATCATTTATACAATTTATGATACCATTGCCAGTTAATAATAAGGAATCATCTTGCACTTTAGATGGCAATTAAACAGAAGACTAGATATTGTGACTTGTAAGGGAGTTTAAATGGAGAATTGAATTGTTACTATAACAAGTATTAGCAGCAATTGGAAAAAATAATAAACATGGACTGAATAGATGACACAATTCATATTATGACACAGTTTCTGACCAATGTCTGGTGTTCCAGTATCTGTCACCGCCTGTTACTCGCTACTTTAACAATGAAAACTTAATTGTCCGACATATGATGGAGCTCAGGTCTAATGAAAGAAAATAGACCTTCCTTGTTCAGAAAACTCAGGACTGGTCTTTGTTCTCTTTATCCCTTGGCAGCCGGATATCTTGTCGATCTGGAAACATGCTGGCATGTTCTGCAGTCACTGATGTACGCGGCTTCAGGGTTTTTTATCCTATGGCTTGTATCTCTGTGTAGAGATGGGTAACATGTTGCGTGATAATTCGTTTTAAGCCTGAGATATATCTAACATCTGTAGATCAGATAGGTGGGGAGTGTCTTACTGCAATGGAGATGGGGAATATACTTGTCTTGTATTACTTCAATGAGATGAGAAGTAAATTACTGTAATTGTCATGGACAGAAACACAGCGTTAAAGACTAACAACATAAAAAGAATCAAATCTCCTCCAGTACAAACCATGTTACAATGTGAGGGATGAAAATGATTAATAATTTGGCAGGCTCCCACTCCCCACGCCCTCCAACACACCCAAGACAAATCATTTTGAGATAATAAAGTCACAGGGGTATATTTACTAACAGTGAGATTACGGTGAGATTGAAAAGTGGGGATGTTGCCCATAGCAACCAATCGAGTTCACATTCTCCAGTGTGTAAAAAGAAACAGAGAGCGTGAATCTGATTGGTTGCTATGGGCAACATCCCCACTTTCCAATCTCACTGCAATCTCACCGCTTAGTAAATATACCCCACTGACTTGAAATGTGGTTTTAAATAAGACACCGTTTTATAGAATTGGGCTAATAAAAATTGATGACTATGATAATTTTGTGCTAAAAAGGTGGCCACAGAAGCATTGGGGGTCACAGGTCAATACCTAATGCAATTCTTGATACCTAAATACTACAAGACATCTAAAAAACTGTTGTCAATATAAATGCTATAACAGCAAGAATACAAGACAAACCCATTAAAATTAGTATGGCTCCCAATTTCAACAAAATAAATTTGAACTAATTAAGACCAAACTTTAAATAAAACCTAAAAACTATGCCAACCTTAACATTTGACCCTCCACTGCTGCCGCTGCACTGTGCCCCATCTGAAAGGAAAAAATGAAAAAATGGGAGGGATGAAAAATGTCCACATACAAGGATGATGGCTTCCAGTTCCATTCTTCTTTTAAACCTTCTTATTGCTCTATCCCCACCCACCTACTATATTATAACCCATAGGCTTATACTTGATGGCCTAATAATAACGAGAGGGGGAAGGGGGTCTGGTCCCAGACAGGCATTCATTTTCTTGGAATTAAACATTCCTCGCTTCCATTTTTGTTCAGTCACTCAGATTTAATATCTGCCTTTGCTTATAGCTCACACAACAGCTTTAATTCTAAATGGTAACTTAAATTTGGAGCAGAGTTGACGACTTTTCTTGAGAGAGAAACAGTAAAAACGACAGCCTAGGGGTGGGCAGAGGGCGTGATTTGTGCAAATCATACCTGAAGCCCAGCCCCTGCAACGTAAATGATACATTTACTAAGGTAAAATGGGGCTCGATAAAGTCCACCCTATTCATAGTAACAATCAGGGCTGGAGTCAGTTATTTACATCAGATACCGCAAATTTGCTGGCTCGAAATACAGGGAAAAATTCCCAAAATTGGGGCGTTAGTCAGTAACGCTAACTAGGAGACATGACCTCTTACCATTATTTTTAATTTGACACTCTAAATTCCCTCTTTCTAAGTTCATCACCTACACAAATTGCCTGCCAGCTTGGGATAAATATAAGGGGATTCTGAGTCTCAAACAAAATAGCGATTAAATTTGGGTTGGTACAGTTTTAAATACACAATGGGGCAGACTGGATGGGCCATGTGGCACTTATCTGCTGTCACTTTCTATGTTTCTATGTTACTGCACATGCTCAGTGCATGAAATTCTGCACCTAATCTCATCTGCCCACGGCCGAATTCTGTGTGGACATCAGTGTCCGCATTCAGGGCCTTAACATGGCAGACTCTGGGTCTCCGTCTGGATGAAACGTGTCGCTAAACTGCTGCAATTTAGGTAAAGAATATGAAAATATGTGAATATGTAAAACAGTACATGGCACTCCATGTAGGCGTCCTGAGCTGTTTCTGATCTAGTTCCCTAATAGAAATACATGACAAGGGCATGCTCAGTCCTAGAAAGCAGCCATTTTCATTCATCTTGATGGGTATTCCAACTATGAAAATGAACATTTCTATTTTATTTTATCTCGTATGCATTATTAGGTTACTACTGGCACAGTCCTATCTATTACTATTACTGTATTTCATTGCTCTATCCTGGCTGGACATGACTTTGCTTTTGAAGTGTGGCTTGACACTCGTTTTCCTAGCCTTGTGTTTTCTAATGGCCACACAGAAGCAAAGAAGCTAATATTGGCAGAGGACGGACATATGGTGATGATTGCTGGATGACAGTATTGAGGCACCTGCCATCAAAGTCTGAAATATAGAATTCAAGTTTATCCCGACCATCAGTATTTATGTTATTTAGATTTTTTTTAATTTATGTCAGTAACTGACACGCAGTTATGGATTTATTTTCTTTTGCCTTTCTTGCACATAGCAGCAACACCATTGGTGTCAGCTTATATTAGATTTTCCATGAAATATGTTATACCTAAGTGACTTAAGAAAATGGTAATCATGTTTATGTGATTTTATTTGTCAAATACGTCCGATGAATTCACTTCTGTACTGATGTCTTCTAAGTGGGGATTAAAATCTAAGACGACTTTTACTAATTGCAAGATGGATGCTTGGAAAATATGACATAGATGTCTTCCTTATAAAATCCTTGATGATGAAATAGTTGTTATTTTAGTTGCAACAGCTCAGGTAAATATTTCTCTGGAAATGAATAATGTTCATTTTAAAACCATAAGGGAAAAGCATCACGCTTCCAATGAAAAATGGAACATTTGAAAAGTAACACTCTGATGACATAGCTGTGATGAAATGAGATTTCATCTAGTTATTAACATACACATATTAAGCATGTAAAATGTATACTAAAAAGCAGCTATGAACTTGGCTACTGTTCAGCTAGAAATACCTGGAAAAGAAGTTGATGACTGTAATATATATTAGCACCAGACAATTCTGTATCCTTTTAATATTGGATATATCTAGTAAAAAATGTAAATGCCAGACACATCCTATGCTGGGTACACATCACAACCATTATTATATTTTGCAGGTGCTTTTAAGTAAGAATTTTAGTTACTTTACAATGGCTGTCATTGGTGGGGACAAAACAGATTTGTCAGGATGGTGCTAGGATAAAGAATACTTATCCTCCAGAGTTTTCGGGCTGCAGTGGTCACTGTCACTGTCTAATGACTGGGAGCCGGTGGGTACGAGAGTCTGAATATAAATGGTTTAGCAGGGACGCTTCTGACTGCACTGTGTTCAATTGCCACAATGTCTTTGTGTTTCATACCCGCACACAGGGTTTTCATGCCTCCCAGTCAGCACCTATTTGCTGTAGTCTTTTGAGNGCCTCTACTTCTATTGGTCAGTTTCCCCTTAAATATGTGGCCAACCTTCTCAAGGGGGTGGTATTATAATTATGCCTCGGCCGCAGTCTTCTGCTCATATTGGTTCTCTTGATGGTTCATGTCTCTTTGTTTCCTGTTTACATTCATATCTTTCCTAGTCTCCCTATCTGCACTCCAGTTCAGTCTGCTTACTACTATGTTTCTCCATTTGCACTCCAGTCCTATTTATTATACTGTGCTTCTCCATCTACACTCCAGTCCTAATTATTATACTGTGTTTTTGCATCTGCACTCCAGTCCTATTTATTATGCTGTGTTTCTCCATCTGCACTCCAGTCCTATTTATTACACTGTGCTTCTCCATCTACACTCCAATCCTATTTATTATACTGTGTTTTTG
>JABWIB010004978.1:3956-17272 GCA_016617825.1 Platyplectrum ornatum
GAGAAAAGAATGTGACATATCAAACAGATGCAGAGTGTTATCAGATGTTTGCTTTAAAGTAACTTTATTCCTTCTAGTGCTTAACTGAGTTTTATTTTGCTCTTGGCTACTTTCCTATTTAAAATATTAGAGTTGCTTTTAAGATGGGTAACTTCAAGATGTCTGCCATACTAGCCACCAAACAAAAATGTGTTTTCATCACACCTAGATCATATTGTGTGAACACTGGTTAATATTTCCTTAATCATTTTCAAAGGTTGGTTTCACACTTATGGACGACATTGTATGGTGAATATAATAGTACACATTAAAACTATTATACCTATTAATACTATTTTATAATATATATTCAAGCCATATACTTTGTAACTAGTTGACAAGAAGGGACATATGGNTGTTTGAAATTTAAAACCATTGAACATTCTCAATTGAAATAAAAAATATCTGAACTGTACTAGACTAATTCTATATAGATAAAATGCTTTTTAAACCCGTAAGAGCCCTTTTTATCTGCTACTTTTGTACATTATTTATAATTTTTGGTAACAATTTTTGATCCAATTTGCTACTGTACTATACAACAGATAAGAAGTGAAACCTGATTTAATAGCTCATGTTCATATGTCACCAATCATTTCTAGTTTATTGGAATGTCACAACTATGTCTTGTCATTAAAGGCAACTGTATTTATCTTCAGTTAAGATTTCAATGATGATGTTCATCTGGGAACACAAGTGCTCTGTATAACTTATGACTTGTAGTTGTGCGATATACTAATAAACAAATGTCAGTGCTGGGTTTATAAATGTGTGATTAATAGCACGTGTTCCAGTATGGCCAATGCATTTCTCTCCTCTAATGAGCAATTATATAAGAAAATGACAACATTTTGCTTGGGGTTCCTTGCTTAGAATGATCCGAAATATAAACCCACTCTTTAAAAACCAAAATAAAAAGAAAGACATTATTAGCCGTTTGCTGCCTTAAATATGTGAGCTTTTTATAAGCTGATATCCAATGCATGACCAAAACAGTAGTACATAATTAAAAAAGGAAAGTAAACAATTATATCTAAAAATACTAGCACTTTATACCATCTTCTACCACTTTGGGCTAAATGTAATCTTGGTGCACACCTATCAATAATACCGGTATTAAACTAATTGTAATCTTAGTGCACACCTATTATTTTATTGTTATGTTTATGGTTCTCAGTAAAATAAAATTTTAATAAACCACTCTGATTCATTCAGTCAATTATTATTATACTGCTTTAAGATGTAGACATTCAGATTTTAACCTAATTTTGTAAATCTCTCTACATTGCAACTGCAATGTACCTACTACTATAATATAGGGGTTTCTTTGTTATACTTTTATTAATGTATGAGCATATGAATTTCCTTTCTAACTTATGGGTATCGACCNTTACAAAGGTCTCTTATTTACATTTCACATATGCTGACAGCGATGGTTCTTCTAGAATTTTCACATTATTCGCAATGTTAACACAAATGTTGACAACACTTTGATGTACATCTCAAAGCTGACACTTTGATGTTAACTTCACAAGCAAAAAATGTCTTTCATGTTGACATTGGTCCACCTGCTAAAGTTGCTAACCAAATTATTATTCAATAAATGACATATTATATTGTCACATATGCACATTGAGTCATTTTTGCGACATTCCCACCTTGTGTAAAATAGATATGGAATAGCAAATTCCAAGTAAAAATTAAAGCGACGCTCTATTTTATTATATTGCTATACTGCCAAAAAAAGACAAAAACTTCCCAAAACCAACAAAAAACAAAACCAGATGCTCATTTCTTACATAGCACTAATCTAGCAAGTACACAACTTACTACACCTACCAAACAAAAAGTTTTGATAGTCACAATATAGCACAACTATAATGTCAATATACATCTATACTATATGGATACTGGAAATAAGAAATTATGAAATCTTAAGACATTATGTTCTGTCAAAGCAACTGCAGAAAGTAAATGATACATGATGAGGAAAAAGAATATGAGGAGGTGGATTATATAAATCACTCAATATTACATGGATCATGAACTTTTACTAAACAAACTGGAAAAAATAAGAAGAATGAGAAGAATTCCCTCACATTTATTGCAGTACATATTGAGACATTTACTTTTTTACGCTTACATTTTATATTTATATGGAAATACTTTTTCTGCAAAGTACTGTAGAAAACAGGACTGGATCCAGACAAAAGCAATTCCAGCATTCAGTTAACTGAACAGTAAAACACACTATTCACATTCCCTTACATATTGGAAAGACCCCCCCACACCCACACAGAGATCCCTATCTTAAGTTTTCCGCTCTGTCCTTGCTTAAAAGCAATTCACAGATATGAATAGTACTTTTACCGCACTTACTGTACTATTTACATCCCTCACCCTGCACCCACCCCATGAAAAATGTGTGTATACAACTACGTAAATAGTGTTGTATATAGAAAGCTGAATCCTGCATATGTTTTATGCACCTAGGGTTAGGATACAGCGAATATATCATGTACAAATGAGCTCACAATCTGCACAATGCCCCAGGTACACACTAGGACTATTTTGTTTTTTTTAAGGCTCATCTATACTAGCCAATAAATACTANACATAAACCTTTGCTGTAATGTTATTCGGCAATTACATGTTCCCCCATACCTCCCAACAGTCCCGCTTTCAGCTTTTGGGGAACTGTCCCGCTGTCCCGCTAAGGGGACAAACTTTCTTTTTAATGTTCAAATGAAATTAGCCAGGAGCCGCGGCATAACAAAGGGGCGGGTCTTGAGCGGGAAGGAGGCGGAGGTGGGTGTNTTGGGGGAGGAGTCGGGATAATCATCAGATCTTTATGCAGTGTGGACCCTGCTTAAGCCCTGCACAGCATTTACCAGGCAGATTGCAGCGTCTCCATGACTTGGCTGTCTGCTGCTTCAATTTGTAAACCTGCTTTTATTAACTAGTTTGTGTGTGTGTGTGTGTGTGTGTGTGGAGGGGGGGGGGCAACAAACCCCCCTACCACCACCAGTGTGTGTGCATCAGATACACACATATAAAGCACAAACTATATAAATAGCACAATGAAATCCATTTGAATATTAAAATGTACTTTTATTTTGATAATAAAAAATAACATCTATGTGATTTACAGTCATCTTTAAAGCTTCTAGTGAAACAGTCAAGTTAGAAAAGCCGTCAGAGCATAATTTAATGGTACGTAAATATACTTAAAATGCAGAGGCTGCTCATCAGTGGTCAGTGTGGATAAATCATGGAAAAATACACTTCAAATACATAAATTGAGTGTATGTCATTTATCAGCCCTATCTCATTTTGCCAAACTATTGCCATTAATCACAAATGCTGAGCTGGGATGAGTAATGAAAACCGCTCTAAACATAAAGATGCATATGTTTTAGCAAACTGGGCAAATTGTTAGCAATGAACGCTAGAAAGGAACCAGCAAATTGCTAGCTGTTAATATACTGCTTTTAAAAAGGGTGGATTTAATTGGACTCTCTGTTTAATGAGATTAAATATTGTCCACCTACCCACTTATAATCTCCTTGCTCTCTACAGACATAACTATGGTAAGACAGGTATCATAATTCCAGTTGCTTATGAGTCATTTACAATACACTACACTATTATAGAGTACTATCACTGTGTGGGTATATGGGGGTACTCAGTATTGCCCGCTGGTGAAGCTCAGTCAGATAATTACCTGGGGCAGATTTTGGTTCTAGCGCTACATTGAGGCTTAAACAAGACTGCCAGCACAACAATGGGTCATATAATGAATTGGACATGCACAGAAATGGAGGTCAATCACAAACATACAAGTACCCCCCTAAAAGTCTATGTCCATGTGTAAAAGGCTGGAGCACGCAAAATTCTCACCTGTACACAATACAGGCAGCCCAAAACATTTTACTTAATTCAGTTACTTTCATTTAAATGTTTCTAAAACATTTAAAGGAAACTTATGTAGTATAGGACTAGAACACATACTTGTTGTATCACATCACATCATAAGTGGATAATGAAACAGGCTGAATACAAGGGATTGTACTTAGCAGTATATGTTGAACATCAATGAGTGAGCACAGAGAGTAGTTAAAGAGGTGCTGACGTACATGGCCACCAGAATAAGTCAGACAGTATATATTGTGAGGGGAGGGGATTTTGCAGCAGAGAGATCACACCAACTCCAGAGTTTGTGGTACAACAGACCTTAGCCATTTTTATTTAGCAGTAAATAAACAAAATAAAAATAAAAAGGAACTATACACATGTCACTCCTGAGTAAAGCTGGCCATACACGGGAACGACTTCGTTCCCGTGGAAAATCGGCACTGACAAACGGGGTGATTTTCCCTAGGGAAAATCACCCTGTTTGCAGTCCATCCATGGAACGATGTCGTTCCCATGCCGTTGGGGGTTTTCGGTCGTGTCCATCCATGGACCGAATTTTATCCAAAGCTCACGATATTCGAGAGCTTTGGATGAAATTCGGCCCGTGTATGGCCACCTTAACAAAATATACCAGTTTTTGGCAGCAGCAACCACAGTGGATACAGGGTTACTGTCTGGGTACTACTTCCCTGAACAGTGAGAACATAGCAGCCCTTTACCCTCAGCTAACACTGTCACCATAATTAGTCTGACAGCAGCCAGACAGCCCAAAAGACCCGGACTGGGCCTAATGGACTTTTTTTTTCTTGTAATATTTTTTCTTTTTATAAGATTTGATTAGAGACAATTTTGGATAAAGAAAAAATTTAACTAATTTATTTAAACCATGTGTATACATAGAATAAACATACCTCATAAAACTGAAACGTTCAAAAAACTTTGCCTAAATACCATCATTGTGAAAAACAAGTGAATTTGTTGTATAAATGTCCTTGTTTTATCATTTCCAAACATATTTTTTTCATATTACACATTTATTTCTTAATAAAGTCTAGCAAACTTACCAAATATAACATACACTGATGAATCACTACAAACATAAGCAAGGAAAATTTATTAACAATTTTCATAGGCTGTACTGCAGTACTAAAGGATTTATTAGTCTACATGACCTTAATCAGCCCAGTACTGTAACAATTTAAGGGAGATTATACAGAGCCATATATGCTGGAGCAATTGTAGCACATTTCTGTGCTTCAAGTCAGATAAACCACATCAGAGAGGGTTCGTTGTATCACTCTAGCTCGACACACAAAAATATCAGCAAGGAGTGATCATTGATTTGAAACAAATTTGTATGAACTTTGTTCTAAAAGTATGTGACTGCAATAAGGTTATAGAAATAAGGCTGTATCACTGATCATGCTTTAAAATAGGAAGCATCAAGGAGTGCCACATATTGATGATGTAACTTCAGTTGGTTGGTGTATATGTTACAGTTAATGTGCAGAATCAGTTAATGGGCAAATTAACTGATTTGGTCAGGTAATGTGCATAATTAAGTATTTTCTTCACATTACCTAGGTAATGTGCACATTAAAAGCGTTGATGCAGTTAATGTGAACATTAACATAAAGTGAGGAAAAACACTACCATTAACATAAAGTGAGGAAAAACACCAAGAGCATGCATCACAAATAATCTGCATGATGCGGGATTGTGCTGTCTGACATTTGGGACCTATATGTTAAGCCAGTTGCCAGTTAATAAACCAAATCGCAGCACAAGACACCCCTATAGAATGATCCACTATTTTCTCCTGNCGCTCCCGTATAAGTGAAGGGCAGTCAGCTTATACCTCTTTTCCACCAAAAATCCAGGTTCGGACCCTGGGTATTTTGCCCAAAAAAAACCCTGTGTCTGTGTGCATAAACCCAGGGTTTTTTTTTTGTTTTTTTTATCAGTGGAAAAGGAGTATAACAGTATTCTGCTCCATAAGTGAAGTGAAGCGCAGTTCACCTACAGTGTCCTGCAGGTAATCGAAAGCGTCCGGTTGTTTTTTTTTTTTTTTTTTTTTCTTTCTAGGTTTTTTTCATACTTTAACTAGGGCCTGGTAGGTAATGTGCACATTAACTAGGTAATGTGAGAAACGCAAGCAAGATGAAAG
Source organism: Platyplectrum ornatum (assembly GCA_016617825.1). Lineage (NCBI taxonomy): Eukaryota > Metazoa > Chordata > Amphibia > Anura > Limnodynastidae > Platyplectrum > Platyplectrum ornatum. The sequence continues at coordinate 10,078 of JABWIB010004978.1, forward strand.
CAATTTCCTCACTTTAACTGCTCGCCCCAGTTAATGTGCACATTAACTAGGTAAGGTGCACATTAACTGATTTCTGCACATTAACTGTAACATATATATGTATTTGTAAATGCCTGGTTTTGGATGCATTTAAGCATTTATTAATAAATCTTTTATTCACAAGGTTGTGTAACACAGAGTATGACTGAATACAACCATTTGGTTTGAATATAAAGGATGTTACATTACATTTCCCTCCTGTACTAGGTTTAAACCCTTTATATAATGGATAGCTTCTAACATACCCCACTTCCTTGCTTTTAGCGATACATGGTTTAATACGTTAGGCTCGAACTTTGGGTTTGGTTTGTTTTGTAATCAAGGTCATTGCCTTATTACAAAGCATATACCTTTAAGTGACCTGGAATAGTGACTCCTGGATCCCTTTACTTAATAGTTTAAGCTATAGCACTGTTAATAGTAGATACTGCTTTTGTTATTTTAGACTATTAAATGTAAATCACACACTTTTGAACATTCGTTTAGTGTACACAGATCACAAAGCATTTGACTTGCCCTTTTCCCCAGACTACCCATAAACATCTGCAGGCAGGTATAATTTATGGAGTACTGGTCCAAATAGGCTGCAACATTTCAAATATTCTACAGTGTATTTCTGAAGCTGGTCATCCACTACGATTTTAGGCAAAATCCACAATTACCATGGATTTTGGTTTAAAAAATTGTGGAAAGAATGGGCACTAAAAAATAATAATAATATAAAAGGCAATAAAAGATATCGTTGATATCAAATTCCCGATTGATCGGCGATATTTTTTGTTTACTTTAAAAAATGTAAAAAAGTTAAATTAAAAAGAATAAAGACAAAATTACCTCTCTGCAGCCGTGGCTCACGTTTGTCACTAAAAGTAGCCGGAGAGGAAGCGCCAGGGGAGCACCTCTCTGGTAGGGCTTCTTTATTTTTATTATATTTATCTTTTTTTTTTTTGTAGAACAATATTGTTCTAGTGTATGGTACCAATATCCACAACAATCAACAATATCGTTCTAATGGATGCACAGCTTGAGCCAGCATCTTCTCTTCTTCTGACTCTTTCTCATGCTACTGAAATGACTCAGGTTACAAGTGATAACTTGAACAATTCCATCAATGATTTTATCAGCAACCAGTTACCATCATTTATTGACCCTGGGTGTATTCCATCTGGAATAAACTTGTCCTTTACTATTTTTTCTTTTGTGAAGAGCAATGTCACATACTCTTGTGACATTAGACCTATAACCCTGTTATTATATCCCCTCTTCTTTTTCTGCTTTCACAGCTACACTTTTGAAAGTGTTTTTCCTTTTTCTAGTGACTGGTCCATTTCTTCCTCAGCTCCGCTTTGTTTTAAAGTGTAGCTTAGCAACATCTTTTTATTCTCTTTTCTGAATTTGCATTTCAATATAAATGTTACCTGTTTTGCAAAACACAATTACTTCAACTTTTTTTTTTGTATTTTTCTTAACGTTTGTGAAACAAAGTTCTATTGTTGCTAGTATTTCAGGCATTTACCTCTACTTCTCTCAAGTAACTAAATAAAGAAAAATGTTTGCTTAGGGCCGTTCTACTCTACTTATTTAGACTTTTATGTATAGAATCTAGAGAAAGGTTTAACAAATTAACGCAATGTTACTTCCTTCTGCGGGGTCACCTCTGAGGAATACATCATGTTTGGAAACACAAACTACGTTTTTATAGAGCACAATGAAACTAATGCAATATTCAAGTTCATGGAAAACATTCATTTTTTATTAAGGTTATTTGCAAATTTCACCAAAGTGTTTTAATTGCCAGCTGATGCTTTTAGCAGTTTTTGAACCAAACTAAGAACAAACAGCATTATATATGAGAACTAAGACCTAAATTAATTTACAAACAATAGTATCATCTGTAGCCTTCTAATAGTTAACGCTAGCCACTAACTAGAATGATGATCGTTATAATTGGTGGAGATAAACTAGCCAATTTTCCCCCTGGGAAAACCGCCCCCGTTACTGTTTTGTGTTATGCAGAACGCTACAAGCAGCTTTAAAGATTAATGCTAGGGCACGATTATCAAAGGGACTCCAGAACGACCAGATAATCATATTGTAACATTTTTCTGGCGTCACACACTCGAACGATTTTTAGCCCAATTCCGCAATAATCATGAAATTGGGCAAAAGATCGTCTAGTGTGTGGCCAGCTTAAGGAAGCTTTAATGCTGCACCATTAACCACATTTTCTATGAGCTTTTATTCTGTTTTTTTATGCATTTTCCAAGTTGACACTTCATCGTAGAACTTTCAGTTATTAGGTATATATATCATAGTTTGAAAAACCATGATTGGTAGGAGGATGACCTCTGAAGTCATAAAATGTTTCATCTATTTAAGCTTTAATGGTATATTAATATTATCTGTAACTAGACTTACATGATTTTGTAAAAGCCTTAAGTGGAGGCATGGCATTGTGAAAGATTGGGAGAAATGTGAGATCCAATCCAGAAGCCACAACCACAAAAATTGAGGTACCATTGTAGGTACCATTGTAGGTGTTCATCCACTAGAAAAGTTAGGACCTCTAGAAATGGAAAGGGAAAAATACTTCCCCTAGCACAGTGGGAAAGTTTACACTGGGTAATAAAAGGGGAAAGTTTACACTGGGTGATATTCTCCCCATTGTAATTATTTTATCTAGCTAATAAACTAAGTTAGAGTTTGTTAAACACTGATTATATTTAACTCATTAGAGAAACATTTTCAGGAAACAATATCTGTAACACATTGAGTTAAAGGAGAGAGAGAAAATGAGCTGGTGATAATAGAAAAATGTGAACATATGTTTGTATGCTATACAGTTAGCAAATTCTTTCAGTGGACTATTACTGTAAAAACGCCTTAGAATTGTATCCTTTAGCATTCTATGCTCAGAATGCTGTATTTTACATTAGCTTGTAATATAATTAGTGCTAACATATGGTACAATCAATAGGACATTTGGAATCAGTTTACCATACCCTCGGGCCTAACGTCAGAGTGTTTTATTGGAAACAAAATAACAGAAATGCCCATCAAAGAGATATTTTTTAACTACAGGACTAAGCAATTTTTCCCCAGTGGTCAAGCTCTAAAAAGCTTTCAAAAAGACTGTAAATGGATTCCATCAAATGCTATAAAAAAAAAGGTAACACAGCTCATCAGCTTAGCTCCATATCTTCAGAATGTATCTATATTGCATGAGATTAAATAGGTGATCTGTTTCAGGCAACCAATAGCCTGTATGTTTAAAATACACTTGTCCTCTATATATTCTTGGTAACAGCCATGTGTGGACCAAATAAATATTAATGGAACTACAGTCACTTAGTTACTTAGGAATCGGTCCACGGTCCTTAGTGTTATGACAGTGCTTCCTAAATATCAGGGGCCCCAGTAAATAGTTGGTGCATGGTGCACACTGACACAGTCCCAATCAGCTGCACAATGCATGATCTCTACTTATCTTTGTGGATTAATATACAGGTATATGTAATCAGGTCCTACAGCTGCCCGACCTTGGCATCCAGGGAGAAACTACCAATATTTATCCAATAATAGCAAAACAATACAAACTTAGATAATAGTACCAATAATGCCAGGCGCTATGTAAAAGAATGATTCTTCAATTTAAATCTAAATATTATTTTTAGACAAAATGTTTAGGTGGACTAACACATGATGTATAGAAGATACTTGGTTATTCATGTTGGATATTTCTCTAGTGGCAGGAGATATTTATCCACAAATGATTCAACCTTCAAATGGTTATTTTGTCTGAAGATAATATTTCAATTTAATTTGAAGAATCATACTTGCACATTGCATTCATAATTTTTGGTATCATTAACTATGTATCTTTGTGGACAGGCCCAGAAACCTTTACAGAAATAATATCAATAATATTCATACATACAGTGGTCGAAGTGGAAATTTAGAAGTGGGGGTATGGACATTCAGAGTTGACGGTATGAAAAAATCTGAATATAATGGAAGTCAATAGAGATTTGTAGTATTCCAATTACATCAGTGGGAGAATTGCCGGTATGGCATACCCCCGTATACACCCCCACTTCGAGCCCTGATTACATATTCATACACAAGGTGGCTCTACACAGACAAATNAATGGCAATCACTGTTTTGAATATCATTTGTCAGAACCAGGACCTGATCAACCAATAGGCAGGGGATGGGCAGCTCCTCCTCCTCTCCCCCTTTTTGTTTTTTTAAGCAACCTGTGGAGGAGGGACACAATTAATGTTTTAGGGGGGGGGTGTAGAACAATTAATTATGTTAATAGAAAATATTAGAAACTCCCATAAATTTAACTCCCCTGCAATTCAACATTGTTTTGCCCATACTTGACTAAATCTTGAGTGCCTAAAGATCTGAATCTGGCCCAATGTCACATATTGTGTGGCCAACATTAGCATTAGACTTCTGTGCTACATAGCTACGGTATTGCTAAACTGCAAGACATAAAAGCGCATATAACTGCATACCGATTTACAAGGTGATCCAAAGAAGATGGCTCAAATAAAGAGACTGGATAACATAGGTTTTGCACTAGCAATTTTTTTCTTGTACCTACCCCACTAAACATGGATAAATAGCAGTTTTTGTTGTAGCTGGGAAGCGGAGGAGATCTGGCTCCTTTACATTGAAGCTGGCTTGTCAACCCCTGGCTTAATCTATGTTTTGGGGTTTTGAGAAAACAGGCTTTCTATTAGCTCATTAACATCGCTTGTTGAAGTNCTGGCTGCTATTGTGTCTCATACTTAATGATTGAATATATGGGCTTTATAAACAAAGGCAGCAGTGTCCTTTGGATGTCATCATCTAATGGGAAAATGTTTTCCTAAACACTGGAATGTGCACGCACATTGCCTTGTGACCAATGTACATAACAAAGAGGAGTTAAAATTAAAACATTAACAAGCATAAGAACATGGCACACATAACAGAAGCATCAGTCAACATATAAAAATGTTACATGGATTGTTCAGCCAACAAAAAGAAAAAAAAAACAAAATCACAAAAAAAGTCATAATATCATAGAAAGTATAGCTCTGCATCTACAGGTCTGTGTAGTAGATTATTACAGCTCTGTGTGCCATTAGATATTTCTTATGTGCATTTCTAGATGATTGATTTAAATAGGCATCAGTATTTTAGAGAATAAAGGAAACATTTGTTCCCAGGGATTACAAAGAACAAGCACAGAAAACATAAGCACCAGACGATCATTTGCGTCCTAAAGCTGGCCATACACCAGAAAGATAATCTTTCCAATCAACAGATAAATGACCCTCACAGCAGAAATCTGTTAGATGTGTACTCACAAAACATGCATTTAATGAGTGCACATCTAACAGATTTCTGCTGTGAGGGTCATTTATCTGTTGATTGGAAAGATTATCTTTCTGGTGTATGGCCAGCTTAAGAGTCACCCAACCCTGGCATACACACAAGGCGTAACTACTTTGTGAAATCAACTTTAATGTTGCATTTTTATTTGTCCTAAATAGAAATACAGGTCATACTTATATTACATATCCCGTACGAGAGATCATGATACCTTCTCTCATTTTCTTTGACCAGATTTTACATAGAAGAAACGCATTAGGTTTAGATATAGCTACTGATTGTTTACAGTAAGTGATCTATTTAGGAAACAAAAAGCTAAAGTTCTTCACACAGCAGGGTAATAAATGTAAAACTCAGCATACAATTACTTTAACGCTTAATCTAATAATGATGATATCACAAAAATGGGACAAACACTGTCTTGAAATCACATGATCCTGCATTAACAGGAAGACATAATGATACAGTACCACCATTACAACACTACCATTAATCACCACCTCAAGTAAAAGCCTCTATTAAAGTAAAGTACCCTAGTAAACCACTGAATTTCAAAAATATCAATCATAGCACTTTAACAAACTTTATCTTTAGACCACTATGATGAACTAATAGTGGTACCATAAACTAGTGCCATAAAGTCAACTGTCTGCAAATTATTTATCACTTCATTAAATTGAAGTGATAAATAATTTTTTTTTATATTTTTTTTAATAATGTTATCAGTTACCATATATTGCACCTAATATGAATATTGTGTTACATACACTAACAAAGATAGAAGGGATAAACAACATGAAACAGGAAAAGAGCAGTGAGATACTGAGATCTGAGCGCTATGAGATCCTCTCTGCCTGCAAGAATCCCTGGTAGCCATCTGTATTCACAGCACTCACTAACAACATTGCTGTAATGTACAGTGTTACAGCACTGTCGTTAGTGAGTACTGTCAATCCAGACGGATGCCAGCGATTCTTTAGAATGGTACACTCACAGATTCTTTTTCTTTCTTAATTTTAGCAGTAACAAATGTGCGGTTTACGAAGTGTCAAAGAGGCGTTTTAATGAATGAGAGGTGAGTCTGTGACAATCGCCTACAACAACCAACTTGTTGCGGTATTACATTACGCTGGATAATAAATACAGAGGTATACTTTACTGTAAAAAGAAAGAAATTTGCAGCTTTAGTGGCAGTTTTACCATTAGAAAATGTATCCCTCAGAATGGGATACGTTGTCATTTGTGTGGTATATACTGTATTTCCCCAATGTATAGGGGGTATTTGGGGGTTTTATACAAGAAAATGAATTGCACACAGTCTTGTCTGGCAGTGTAGGAGGCAGAGGTAGTGTTAGGAGCCAGCTTATAGAATGATTAGTAATGTGGCCAGGCTGTGTANTGGCACTGTCATTCCCTCTTAATGATGATGACAGTTTGGTTACAGTTGCTGCCGGTAAAGTTATAAACACTCTGCCAGTGAGGAGAATCCATGTAACAGTTCTGCATGAGAGCAGATAAAGCTAAAAACACACAGAAAACCCAGTGTATAAAGCTGGCCATACACTATAAGATAAATTGTTCCAGTCTAAAGATTTTTCAAGAGTGGGTAAGACCATGATGAATTGCAGGGGAGGTAAAATGAATGTCAGTGTTTGCATGCAGGGAGAATACTTTATTTTTGCGTTTTGCACCAGCGTTACTGTTACACTGTATTACACTTGTGCTGGAAACATCATCTCTCACCTGTAATACTGATTGCAATTAATT
>JABWIB010004978.1:17501-32716 GCA_016617825.1 Platyplectrum ornatum
TATATATATATATATATATATATATATATATATATATATATATATATCTATATATATAGAGAGAGAGAGAGAGAGAGATCTATATCTATATATCTATATCTATATATTTATTTATATATATTTATTTATAGCATACATTACTGAATGGGGGGAATATAGCTGCCATTTTCTGCCGGGGCAAGTCCACACATTTCTTCAGGAAAAATAAATGAAAGCAGAGTACTGAATATTTTAGAGGGCAATTTGCATGCATCTCATGCTTCAAAATGCAAAGTATTATCAGTTAAAACTCATGTGCTAAGGTCCCCTTTGGCAATTCATCAAAGGAAAGTGGTAGAGAACCACAGGATCTGAACTGCTTTCTAGCTTTGGCAGTGTAATTAATAGCAAGCTGCATTCATCATTCGCAATCAATACCTGGGAGGCATCCCAGGCAGGGATGAGAAATCCTGCATAAGCTACCAATGTAATAATTATGTGAATTCTAGGATATTTATTTCAGGATTGCAACTTTAGGTTTAAATATTTTTACCTGAGGATTCAAGTTGCAACATATCTTAAAGGTTTTAAACACTTTAAAGTCATAATAAAAAAAACCATTAAGGGTATCAAAATATTATATAAGAATATAATTGCACTCTTGTGGCTCTTACTCCAATAAAGGTAAAGCTAAAATCACCAGTTCTGCTGACAATATTATTGTGTAAAATAGGAAAATTACTGTAAATAAAATTTAACTATTTAAAAAGTAGACTTAAAAACAAACTGCATTTATGTAAGGAAATAAGATGGAAATGATGATATTTTAAATCAACATATGTTACAATATCTCTAACCAACTCCCTCATATTAGCAGAGTCCATGCTAATAACATGTCATTTCTTTCCCCATAGCATCTTTCACTTATTATATAATTCACTATTTTACAATACTGAAAGTGGGAATTTGAATAACAAGCCGCTAGCTGATTTTTTTATTGGTCCCCAAAGTGATAACCCATAGGGAGCAGCTGTCAAACTCCCACCAAAAAATAACGTCTAATGGCATTACTCTACTGTAACAGCCATTTAGTACTGTGCTGTATGTCGCTGAATGCTTTTCTTTTTATTGTAATCTTGACACATACACATAAAAGCAACATGAGCAAGTCCTCTTCCAGTATGTAAGACTGAAGCAGCATCTTGACCTATATTTATTAAACTGCGGGAATGGAAAAGTGGGGATGTTGCCCATAGCAACCAATCAGATTTGAACTGGCATTCTCCAGTATTAAAAATAAAACAGAGACCTGGAATTTGATCTGTTGCTATGGGTAACATCTCCAATTTAGTAAATATAGGCCCTGATCCTTTGTGTCTGGCTAATTTTTGGACAATGATCTAATGGCAGCATGTCATTTCTTCTTCCTATTCCTGCATTCATATTCAAATTTTGACTGAATCAGAGAATTATGGGAAAGGAGAATTCAAATTTGCCAGTAAGTCAAGCACTGTGTGGCTAAATATAGGAGTATATTTACTAAGCAGTGAGATTGCAGGGAGATTGAAAAGTGGGGGATGTTGCCCTTAGCAACCAATCAGATTCAAGCTCTCAGTTTCATTTCACAATCTAGAGAATGTGAACTCGATTCTCACATCGCTCTGGTGGAATATCAGCACGACAAACGGGGAGATTTTCCCTAGGGAAAAATCGCTGTGTCTGTGGGCAAATAAAACATACTTACATTCCTGGGTTCTTCGCCGGGTACTGGAGCTGTGCCTGGCACCTTCTTGCGATGGGCCAGCGTACCATCGCAAGAAGGTGCCGGGCACAGCTCCGGTGGCCAGCAACGACCCCAGGAATGTAAGTATGTTTTTTTTTCAGATATTTTCTTTTTATTCTTTTTTTTTTTTTAAACAAACGCTGTTCAATCGTTTTTCCTGCATTTTATGGCAGTTTCTTTTTTTTTATGAGGCGTAGGTTTAGGGTAAATATCGGCCTGTGTATGGCCACCTTTAGATGCTTAATGACTCCATTCTTCCCCTTATCAGTTTTGTTGCCCTTCTCTAAACCCGATCCAGTTCTGTAATGTCCTTTTCATGGAGTGGTGCCCAGAATAAAACACTGTAAATAAAATGCCTGAAAACCTATTCATTTTCTACTAAAATAAAACCATTAGAAAAAAATATCATTATATTCTATTTGAACATTAACATTAACTTTAAAAATGTTGTGGAAATAAAACTAATTATATTGCAGAATATAACTAAAAGCAGGTGATGAAAAAAATGCTTTCTAGGGTAAAGTTCTGTCATTAAATTGAGTAATTGGTGTCAAAAGACCAAAGAAAATAAAAAGTAGAATTTTAAGTGGTGAAAATGTCTCCTGTAATGTGCATGGCAACTCATTTTCTTTCTCATGTATTAGATAGAAAATGGAAATCATTACTAACAAGTGGCATCCGACTAGCTTAAATTAGCAAGTAAAAATGTATTGAATCTCGCTCTGACTTCACCTTAAAACATGTAAAATGGGCATTTAATCCTCTTATTTTTTCATTACTAAATCTGGGAACACCATGAAGACTATTGAATCATACAATGTTTTAAAAAAGATTTGCTATATGACCTTTAGTTCCGACGATCATGAAGATTCATGCACAATGCCAGTAGCGCTGTGAACGTGTTTTTTCTCCCAATTGTTTTGCCGAGATCAGGACATTGTTTGATCGCTAACATTCAAAAGTTTAAGATCAAGCTATGTATTGTACTTGATATGATCAGGCATGATGGCTGCATGATTGCAATCCAAACACTCAACATTCAGCAAAACTGTGTTGCAATGTGAGGAGTGAAAAAAACTGTTAATCCTTTTGTATGCAGAATTGATATATAAGGCATTTGTTTAAGTTTTTATTTATGTGGAGCGAAGGAACATTGCCTCTGAACTGTAAACTCTGTTTCCACCATTTACATTTTCCTTTCCATTCAATTCAAAATGGTTTTGCCCGGGTCTACACATGTTTTGCCATTACTCCCATACTCTGAATCGGTGCCTAAGTGTATATAGTAATGGGCAAAACACCCAATGATTGTCATTATGAGTTGTGAATGAGAATTGTGCAATTACCTAAAGATGCCTAGTGTACATATGCACAAAGAATTCAAATTCTTTGGAAGGCAAGCATTTTGTTAAAATTTGTTACAATTTGTTGTGCAACTTTTTTTATCTAGTTGCCAATAATAGCTATTCTATCTCAACTCATTGCTCTTATGATGCGAGATACAGTGGATACACTATTACATACATGAGCCTGTATTTACTAAACTGCAGGACAGGAAAAGTGAGGATGTTGCCCATAGCAATCAATCAGGTTCTAGTCCTCATTTTCCTATTACATACTAGAGAATGTCAGCTAGAATCTGATTAGTAAATATAAGCCAATATAAGCCATGGAGTCACATAATATAAATCATATAATCTTATAATATAAATACAAATCAACATAAACCAAATGCCAGTAGTAATAGCAAAGTCTTATTAAAAATGTGAATATATGCTTCTGAAATATTTCTTACTTATGTCTATATAAAATGGCTTATGCAAAAGCTTACTTATTCTTTTCTTTAACATGCAAAAAAGAAACATCATCACCTACAAAGAATGGGCATAATAGAACAGACATTATAAACCATGTTGAACAGTAAAATGTAAATATACATTATGGAGTGGGGTAAAAAAAACCCCAGTGGACAGAAAAGAGTATAGAAATGGTAGGGATCATATTTGGGTGCGTGCTCAAAGGAGAAATGTGACATGGGGGGGAAGGGGAATAGGATCACTAACAGGGTAGAGGGAAGTGAGGCAGTAGCTCTCCTAATGGGTGTGAGCGAGGTGGAGGAATTCATAAATGAGAGCTAGAAGGGGAGATAAATTGAATAGTTAGCCAGGGGAACCTAAATACAATAAAAAAAAGATCATCGTAGTGACAAGTGTTATAATTTTTAATGTTTTCATCAAACTTGTGACAGAAGCAGTGAGAGTAGATATTGACGCCACCTGAGATTTCCCTAGTTTGGCTAACAGGTGTTCAGCCACTGCTAAAAGGTGGGACATAAGTTTAGTTGAATTCTTGTCAACATTTGATATGGGGAGACACTGGAGAAATGAGCAAGGGTTAAGGTATCAAGGTGCAAAATCTGTCCCAGAATATAGAAATCACTGGTCAAGTTCGTCAGATGGAGGAAGAAGGTGTCAGGCTCCCCACATATCTGCCTCAAATGCCTCAAATGCCTTTGACTTGTTAATTGTGTTCTAATGGCCTACCCGGTGTTTTCCTCAGGGGGCCAAGATCACCTTCCCACAGTGTGATCTTGGCCCCTGTGTATATCCTGAGGGCCCACAAATGAAGCCAAGAGAATATGGCACATAAATGGTGTTTTCAGGAGTTCCAGATAAGAGAGATTAGGTTAAGGGAGAGAGACTAAGGATATATGGGTCAGCAGGGCTGGTCTAAGAGAGAAAAAATGGCACAACATTAAAATAGGTGAGAAAATAGAGGAGCTTTGTTAGTTTCATTGGAGAATTGAAAAATTTCAAGAAATTAAGCGTAAGGTGAGTGGGAGGTGGAGTAAGAGACACTCAGTTCAGCGGTGACCCAGGGAGAGAGAGGAGAGAAAGAATGACTGGGAAATGGCGGCAGGACATGGTATGTTCCGTCTGCCACTGGTGCCAGCAGGGAGACATCTTGTAGGGGTATCAAGAACAAGGACTGGCAGGGAGCCAGAGGGCTCATGGGATAGTGGTACTAAAAGACCAGCATGAGCGTGAAAGTAAGGGGACGGTAAGGGAGGGGGTGAATGGGAAGTACTTGGACTGAGGGCAGATTAGGTTAAAGCAACAGCATTTGGGAGAGCAATAGGGTTGGACATTCTCCACTGGGGATAACAGGTTTGTGGGAGCATTGGTCAGATAGTTAGGGTCTTTGCTTGATGGGAGCTTATGGGTGCCAAATAGTAGGAAGCCAGGTGCAGTCAGACCAATGGACAGACGGATGGTACACAGGCAATAGACAGGGTCAAGGTGCAGGTGGACGAGCTCTTGGAATTTATTATACGCATCATACACAGAAATTTGGAAGGACCCACTGGAATAGTCAAGAACACAGATTAAAAAATCTCATGTGGGAGGTAGGACCAGATCAGAGGTCTTTAGGTGATCCAAATGTGGGCACCATACATAGAAGGCACGTAGTACAAAACTGTAGCAAAAGTGCAGAATAAGTTCAAAAAGCCTAGAGCAGAGATAAAGAATGTCTGCTCAGACTGGTAGTTATATCACAACAGGTTTACACAGGTTCCAGTATGGAAGTCTGGATCCAGCCCAGTATATGTAACAGGTAACTTACAGTATTTTATTTTTAACTTCTCCTGCACAACAGTTACGTTTCAACGTGGGACACTTACATCATAAACGTGGACAGACAGATGGATCAGTCAAGCATAATTGGCGTTTCTCGTATTTATAGACGTAAAAAGGCTCAGTGCAGCGTAATTGCACAGTGTGTGGTCACATGTGCTGCAAGCAATAAAGGATATCAAAGAAAAACATTAAACAGATTCCATCACAAAAATATAGTAAGCAATTACAGTGCTTTAGGCCATATTAAACTAAACTTCCTAATAAAAACAGAGACACATTTGATGATACTAATTAGAAGACAAGCATGTTGAGCCATATGTTACCCTTCATTAACACTTGTTAAGCATTGGCAGAACAGTAAAGTTTTCTATTTATGTCTTTATTTTAACAGAAGTGTTATTATAATTACATGTACACAAACAATCAGACCTCATTCGTTCTACATATAGCCATATATCAATAGCTGTAAAAATAAAAAGAAATAACAGCACATTTTTAATGGGCATGCATTCTCATTGCNGTTTAAAGCCTATAAACAGCTGCCACCCAGAAGGTGTCTACACCTGCAAAGATCTTGGGGGGTTTATAATAAAGGCATGCTTGCTGCCTCCACTGTGGCGCTCATCTGCTGTCTTACATAAAATAGTGCATTCAAATATGTTTCTAAATATTTACGTTCCTCTGTAAAACATTCAAGGGACCCGAATCAGTAATGTGCAAAGAAAGATTAACTGTATATAAAGGATCTGACCCATAGAATGTTGCACATAAAGAATGTGTATGCAGTGTACGTCCTATACAGATTTGCGTGTTTCTGCAACTTTGAATGGTATTTAAATTATGTTTTTTTATTTGCAACATTTAAAAATCAATTCCTTTTTTTTTTTAATATAGTAACATCAATGCCAGAGCATAGTAGCGGTATGCTGCTGCTATTTTTGTATTATAGGAAAAAATATTAAATTTTAATTAATATTTATTTATATTTTTTATTGTTGAAAGAATCATTATTTTTGCTGATGACAATGATGACATTTTACCATTGAATATGACCTACACCTAATACTTACACCATCCCGATAGATAGTGTAAGCATATGGCAGATGGGCAGACCAAGGGTTAAAGTATCAAGGTGCAAAATCTGTCCTAGAATATAGAATATAGAAATAGAATATAGAGTAGACAAATGTGCAGGCTGGAGGATGGCCAGCAGTGTGCCCATAATGGTTGTACATTTTATTTAATGCTATAAACGATGTAAATCCATGACTCTATATGTACGTTTAGAAACATTAGCAAACATTGCTATATTCTTTCATTATTAAAAGTTAATACCCACAAATAATAGCATTGCAACAATGCCCAGAAAATCTCTTATAACTGGACAGATATTCACATTACGAATATATACATGGCTTATTAGTATTCAGAATGATACACCAAACTAACCACAAAACAATTCATTCATATTTTAAATAAAAACCTTAAAAATGCATTATGTAATGCCCTCAGCATTTTATCAACCACTATGCAACAAGACTGTACGCTGGGAAAGTCACTATCTATTATCACCAAACCTTTAATGAGTTTAAAGTTTTATCTTTTTTTTCATTACTTGCTTTCACAGGTTCATTAACGCATTTATGAAGCAAGTGTTGACGTGCCATATCTTCAGGTGTCTAATGAGGGAGGTGATTTAGATAAATAGTAGTTTTGTCTTCCATTTCATTAATTGCTCTGTCATGTTTTGCGAGTGTATCGCGCTGTGTTATCAGAACCTGAGAGCCACATGCACTCAATATCACTTTCCAAATTTTAAATTGTGTCTTAACAGTAAAACACAACACACAACACGGTGCTTTCCACATTTATATTTTATAAACTGTACATAAAGTTTGAGACAGGAACCTTCAAAAACAAAGGGCCAGATTTAGATCCTTAGGCTGAATACTGAAATACTGAATTTTTGCATTTTGCACACAGAAACTGACCGGCGTTAAAAAAGCAAGCACACAATTTTTCTGCTGTTTTAACATCTGTAGAAGTGAAGGGAGTTATACAAATACTATCAAAATCGTTTAGGATTATCTGAAATGTCCATACACACACCAATAATTGGATGCCTCAGAAATAAATATTTGCGCAGAACAAAAGATAAAAAGATTGTCTGATTGCCTCTCTAAAAAAAAAATCATTGTGCAACTTCCGAAAAAATTTGCACCACACACGAATATTTTTTGTCCAATTTCCAATAATTGCAAAATTGGAACAATAATTGTTCTAGTCATTGGTGCCTAGAGATCTGAATCTGGACTAATGCTTTTAAAATAAATTTCTGTCTAACAAAATGATGGGACATTCACAGGGACATCATACTTATTATTTACTTTCCATGCATTATGTAGTACTTTTAAGAATCTGACCTAGATTTTCGGTTTATAAATTGAAGTAAAACCGCTATGAATTTTGCTCTGAAACACTATCCCTGTTAAATGCCAATGGATCTCTCATCTTTGCACATTAATTATGGCTAGGGAATGCTCACCAACAGCACTGCTGTCAACTTGGCAAGTGTATTTCACCATTGATAACAATCTCATTGCATTACATTTCTATTTTCCTGTCTCTGTGCCATTTGCAAACTGCCTTTGTGCAAAAGAGAAATCCGGTAAGCATCATCAGAGCATACCTTGCACAAATTGAACTCTTAATTGTCAGTAAAGTAATGCAATTGTACAAGGAAATGTTGTTTGTTATGAGAAACTGGGAAAGATGCTGACATATGGTCCTTAATGAGGCAAATAAGATATGGGGAAGAAACAAATGTCAATGAAAATGAAAGCGATTGGCAGCTGATGAGACAGAGAATTCATCAACATATTATTCCCATTTGGGATCAGAGCTTATGGCCCATTTTGACTGTGTGCAAGATGAAAGTTCAGATGCCTCGCCTATTAGAGTCTGATGCTTGGAAAAATAACAACCAGCAGAAAAGCACTTTCACAGACACATTTTCCAGCTTTTGGTCTTGTGGTTGAATCGCAAATCCATTGTGTTACACTGTCTAGTCAAAGAGATGTCTCAGAGGGAGGATATTTCACTTGCAGTTAAACTGAAGTAAGAGCCAATTATTATTATTAAATGATAGAAACGAGAAATTATATGGCTAATATGTATTCAGATGAAGCCACTTATTTGGATAGCTCAGTATTTGAGAGATGAAGAAACATATTCAAAGACAGAGGACTAGCAGTGATTTAATATNTATCTATATATATATATATATATATATATATATATATATATATATATATATAAACACTGCTAGTCTGGCACCCTCCCTCATTTGTTATTGCCCTGCAAATGTATGAATATCACAGAATGGGCATATTTTTTCTTCTGGCTCCCGAGATCTCCCAGAAGACGCCCATACTGGACCATATACCAAGGGCAAGAGCTTAAGCTGGCCATTCACTAGAATGTCAATTGTGCTGATAAATGGGGAGATTTTACCCTGGGAAAACAGCAGGTTATTCACTAGGACGATCATCATTCTAGTAGTGCCNGCCCGCTTTGTCTCTCTCTGTCGCTCTCTTCCCTCTGCTGAAGCCTGTACAGGAGCTTGGTACATAACCAGGGTCCAGTACAGGTTTCAGAAGAGAGGCATCCCGCCAAGCAGAATTGACGGCTCCAGTGAGTATGTTTTGTTTTTTTAATCGTTTCTTTAATGTCTTATGTTCAGCTGATTAAAAGATAAATGCTAGGGCACCGTATTGATCATGAATTTGGATCAATCAGATTATTGGGCCCTAGCATTTAACTGCCGTTTTATTTTTTGTTTTTAGAACAATTTTAATCCCTATTCCACAATTATTGTGGAATCGGGCTAATTTTTTGTGGCCAGCTTAATGCTGGCCATACACCAGGCCTATACTGGGTGCGATGATGCGATGCACTCTCCTGCAGTCTCACATCGGTAAACTTCAGGCACATCCCACCCTGATTTCAAGTGCATCGGATGTGTACCAGTGAGATCCAGATCCAGCAAGGCAAAACTGAACAGCAAATCAGGAATTCATATGAACATTGAACACTTTTGTAACTATTCCCATGCACACAAACAAACGAAAATGTAGCATACAAGCCTATGGGAAGTTATTTTTGGCATCCTCAGTTAGTAAACAAATTATAACAGTGTTCTTTCTATCCTTTTGTACATTTTAAAAGGCATACCATTTTTTATTTCCATAGAGATAGTTGTTATTTGCTAATGGCCGATTTTAAAATGACATTAGGAAAAATCTATGTCAAATAACTGCACGAAGAATGCTACTATAAATGAAAGACCTGCCATTTACCTATCCTATAAGAGAGAATAAATCTCATTTAGCATTTAGGACATTTTACGTGCATGTACACAACAATATCATCATACTTATGCCTATACAAAAATGAAGGCTGTACAATTTTCTGTCCACAAGATTCAGAAGCGTTAAGCTAGACTCTATGGGGTTGATTCAATTCCCTTCTCGCCCCCTTACGCTTTTTGTGCAAGGGGGATTTATCGCGTCTTATCTATTTGCAGCTCACTAAGCCGCGTATAAAAGGTAGCGTGTTTAGGCTACCGTAAGAGACACGAAAAAGCGCACAACCACTTTTTCGCGTCTTAACCAGGAATTGAATCGGCCCCTATGTATTGAACATTCATATGTATGGAAAATAATTGATTCAGCACTGTATACTATGATCCAGTAGACGCAGGATACACAGGATCATATGGTTTAAGCATATAAGACCAGATTCTGATTCTTGCGCGCCCGTATGGCAGTGAAGGGTGAGTGAACTCCCTTGTCACTCCCATTTCTTTCGGAAAAGCGCCAATCCAGTAAATCTGCCTGATTTCCACACTGGGCATCAGACAGTCAACCTGTGGATGGGCTCCTGGATTCAGTCCTTGAACACAGCATTACATTAAACTTTCAAGGAAACGTGTGATTAAAGCTGCGTGAAGCTGTAATTTCTTCAATGGAACAAAGCGAAACCATTTTGCTAAAGTCCATCACCCAAACCTTGAATTGGGAAGAGAAAAGGAATGTATGATGCACAATTCACTAGACTCAGGGCAAGTATTGGTAGATCCTAAAAAAGAAGCATGGTAATATTGCTAGCAAGGTAGTAAATTTATACCTTTAAATATATATACTCAAAGTTGGGGGTACTGGTAAGGCTTAGACTAAGGCTGAGTGTGCTGAATATGTGGTAGATGCAGCTTGGATGGACTACAAATTACTTAGCAAGGCCTGTATAACAAGAAGTTTTATATGTCCCAAACTAAATATTAATATCTATGAAGCACCTGTTCATTAAAAAAACAACCAGTAAATCATTTATATTGTAAAAAAAAAAAGCTACAATTTGGCAAATTAACATTACAGTTAATAATTGTTTTAAAGTTACTAGGATGGACATAGAGGGGGCATTTGTTAGNAACAAAGTCAGCTTCACATCAGTCACATGAAGGAGACCTGTGTGAGAACAGTTCATTAAGAGAATGAGAAAATCAACTGTAAAATAGAAAATGTTGAGCAGGGTCACATTTGAAAGAGATGAATATGGTTCACTCCATTATGTTGTAATCAACCACTCTCTTTCATCCTGAGAATTTAATAGTCTTTACTAATGTTCAGAGTAAGAGATTTTCTTTACCTTATGGGGGGGAAATTAATTTGTGCTTCAAACGCTTTGAATTATTTAAAGCAAGCTGTATGGTGTATGGAGGTATCTGCCTATTTTTTTTTATTATTATTTAAAACATCAAAATCCTTGTAAGAGTGCTTTCTTAGCAAACCATGCTTAATAGATGAAACTCGCTCTGTCCGTGACACAGAGAACATCAATCAGACCTGGATTTTATCCCAATTTGTTATGGCTGCTGTCTAAGTGAAAAAATGCTTAAGTCGTGAAAATGTCCCAGAATATACACGCGCACATAATGTAATCACAAGGGGGTCTTATATGAGCAAAAACAAATCTGTCTCAATTGCATCTGCATTATTGCAGGATTAAATTAAACAGGCATTGCCAAAACATCCTCATGTATTCCTTAAAACACTCTACAAAAGATTTACTTTTTTATTTTTCTTCTTGCTTAGGTTGATAAAATAAGATTTGAAATATATAAAGCAGCAATACGCACATACAGATTAACCCTTAAGATCACTTGTTATCTCTATTTTAAATGGTCTTTTTAGTACACATTTACCATTATAGCATAAGAAGAGAATGTTTTACTCTTTGCCATTAATTAAATAATAATACAAAATAATAATAACAAGAAAGAAAAAAAACAGTACAAGCATGCATTAATTAATTTTATATAATATTAAAGTAGTTTACTTACAATATGTTATACCCCGTTCACACAGAGCCCTATTACCCGGGCAGTTCATTCAACTGCCCGCGTTGACTATACTGCACAGGTGTACTACCCGGCACATAAGCAGGGTAGGTTTTGTGAATGGTGCTGTCCGGGTAATGTTACCCAGGCAGACACCAGGCAGTGATCCGGCACGCTACATGGTGTCTACATCGTCACGTGGACGATGTATACACGCTGTTCTCTGCTGCACAGCTCTGCAACTATAACATGTTCTGTATGAACCTAAGCACAACACTGATGTGTTGTGCATAGGTTCTTACAGAACACGTTATAGTAGCTGAGAGGTGCTGCTGAAGCAGTGTATACATCGTCCTCATGACGATGTATACACCAGTTATAACAAGTTAAAAAAAATTAATAAAAACATTTCTTTACTGCTAAACAGCTTGTTTTTCACTACATGTATTTTTTTTAAGTCCTTTCTTAAAATTTATGTAATCGATTCAATTGATTATTATTTTTAAATTATTATTTTTATTAATTTTCAATTATTATTTTATTCATTTTAAATAATTTTTTATTTATTTAAAGGTTTTC
The DNA here is from genome assembly GCA_016617825.1 of Platyplectrum ornatum. NCBI lineage: Eukaryota > Metazoa > Chordata > Amphibia > Anura > Limnodynastidae > Platyplectrum > Platyplectrum ornatum. The sequence goes on from JABWIB010004978.1 coordinate 29,878, forward strand.
CTTTTTATACAGTCTTTATTATTTATATCTTTATTATTTTTACATTTACATTTTACGCTTTATTACTTTTAATATTTTTATTAAAAAAATATTTTTGTAAATAATTCTTTCTTCTATTTCTTTTTTTTTGTGACATCACTTTTTTAAGCCAATCACGGCTCTATGCTATCGATTAAACTAATGTTTCACCTAACTTCCCTGGTTCAGTGTGAACTGTGTTGACCAGGGTAGTTTGTGAATTACCAGGGTAATTCAGCAGTTTGAACAGGGTTCAAACAAAATGACCAGGGTAATTCATAGCCCCAGAAAACTACCCTGGTAGTAGAAAACTGAATTACCAGGGTATTCAGTGTGAACGGGGTATTAAAGTTTATGTCAAATTAAAATTTTTCCCCAAGTAAAATTTTTCCCATTACATATATCAGGAAATCCAATCCCACTGATGGGAGATCCCTTGTACTAGACCTTCTAAGGTGCATGTGCGTCCCCTTTGCAATCTTGGTTCAAGAACCTCTGTAATCTCTTACAAGGGCAGTTTGCAATCTGGGTTGTGGGTCATTGTATCTATAGGCAATCTGACACGTGAACACAAAATTCAATATAGCGGATCAATAAGCACAGCTACGCAATTCCCAGTATTCTCTGATGTCTCCCTCATATCATACCAGCTTCACCAGCATCTCATTCCCCGAGAAGCTGCCATTCCCCTCTTTCTTAGTCTGTTTCCCTCCCTTGATTACCACACAATATTTATTTCAGAAGTCAAAGTGAGAATTTGATCTGTTCAATGAAGTATGTTTCAGTGGTTTTGCAATGATAGAACAGTTTTTCAAACAGGTTTTCTTGTGTACAATAGATATCCACTTGGGTTTTATTTTATTTGTATCACAACAATTCAAAATAAAAGCTTTGGCCTGTTGCCTAGCATCCAAATCATTGACTTATTCACTTATCTACTATCCATGGTCCTGAAATATTTAAAAAGTCCAAACATTAATAATACCTCTATTGTTACTGGTTATTTGTGGAGATTTCAATGAACGATAAAAGATTGGTTTGTCCATGTGTAAATTACATGCATTTAACAATTATTCTAATCAAACAATTGCATGCAAACCTTAACCTGCGCCTCCTGTTCTATCTTCTAAGCATTCATCCATGGGAACACAGTGATGCACTCTTGTATTATGTAGTCCTCTTTAGGACACCGACTTCATTATTAGTTATTCTTTATCCAGTGAACTCTTCTCTATGAACTCTCACTACATTAGGGCCTAAATTTACAAAGCGGGGAGTTTGCAGGGGAATTGAAAAGTGGGGATGTTGCCCATAGCAAACATCAGGTCCGAGCTCTCAGTTTCATTTTACATACTGGAGAATGTGAGCTTGAATCTGATTTGTTGCTATGGGCAACATCTCCACTTTTCAATTGCCCTGCAAACTCCCCGCTTAGTGAATTTAGGCCCAGGACTTCAATCTCCCATTTCCAGTACCTAGAAAACATATTCATCTAAATTGTTATACTTATAAAATAAAATAGCAATCAAACAAAAGCCTATACCAATTTGTGAGACTTGTACTAGTTTTCGTGTGTATGTACCATGCAATTATTAAATTATCCTTTTTAAGGAGTGTATGGACGAGAAAGATGGCTTTAATCACAAAGGGAAGGAAATTATAAGCAGGGCTTCATACAATTGTCTGCTGTCTATAATAGCCTTCCTATTGCAAACTACAAATGATAAAAATGTTCAATAAAGCTTAACATTTGCACGTGGAACTAAATTGAATTTAAAATGTAATAAACACTCATGAACATTAGTGATTACACTTAATGATAATAAAAGAATGTTTACAGAATTATTGCTGTGCTGCACATAAATATAAATGGCATGTGTGTGTCACATCTCAATTCTAGTCACCATAACATCAATAGATATTGTCCCTCTGAGACACTTCTGTTTTCCTCTTGTCCGATAACTGTCTTTTAATCATGTTAGCTTCCACCATGCCTCCAGTACTATTTTTATCTAAGTGAAAGAGCAGTGAACGCGAAAGCCTATTCAATACACCAGGACTGCCCCCAAGACTGATCTGACCAATTCTACTGATGAAAAAGACGCACAATATAAAGGACATGTGTGACGTTGCTGTCTAAGCAGCCTTGTCGTTTAATGCCGATATAAAACCTCCATTTTGAAAGAGGTTATGGAAGAATGGCAGATAAAAGAGGAAAACCCTTCAGCCCTGAAGAATACAGTCAGGTGAATAAATATTGTGACATTGGCACAATTCTCATACTTAAGGCCTAAATTCACGCAAGGAGAGTGAAAAGTGGGGATGTTCCCCATAACAACCAATCAGATACAAGCTCTCAGTTTCATTTTGCATACTGAGCTTGAATCTGATTGGTTGCTATGGGTAACATCTTCACTTTTCAATCCCCATGCAATCTCCCTGCTTAGTAACTTTAGGTGTGATGTTTGCATTTGGAATCTGAAATTTGGAACAGTCCTTAAAAAGAAATAAAGCACCAGAGAGCTTAGCAAAGCGACCTGGAAGACCACAGGAAACAACTGTGGTGGATGACAAAAGAATTGTTTTCCTGGTGAAGAAAAACCTCTTTACAACAATTGGGCAAATCAAGAACATTCTCCAGGAGTTAGTGTATATGGGCTGGATTCAGCTTTTCACTCTCATGACTTACACTCATGACTTACACTCTCATGGGTAAAACCATGTTGAATTGCAGGGGAGATAAAATGAATGTCAGTGTTTGCATGCAGGGAGAATACTTTATTTTTGCAATTTGCACACAGATACTGACCAGCGTTAAGCT
>JABWIB010004979.1:0-10833 GCA_016617825.1 Platyplectrum ornatum
TTACGTAGACTACATAATGGGAACATTTGCTTCCCAAACAATTGAATGGGCCCCAATAAGTCATTATGATGGATCCAGACCCTCTCACGCGCAGACTTTGGATATGATACACATCTATATAGCTATCTTAGGTACTCCACGCGGATCAGTCTCTGTCTGGAAATAGATAATGCCACCCAGTGTGCCCTATCAGTCTATCCCTGACAGACATACTGGTGCACGCATGAGCAGATGTTACAGGTAGGCAGGCTTATGCCTACCTGTAACAGGGCCTATATTTACTAAGCAGAGAGATTGCAGGGAGATCAAAGATTAGGGGTGTTGTCCATAGCAACCAATCAGAATCACGCTCTCAGTTTTATTTTACATACTAGAGAATGTGAGCTCGAATCTGATTGGTTGCTATGGGCAACATCCCCATTTAAACTCTCTGCAATCTCCCTGCTTAGTAAACATAGGCCTAGATCTGGTCCTATGTGAGTAATCACTAAATATCTCATACATTACCTTGTGGATCTGCTAAAGGATTTGTTTTTTCAACTTGAAAGAAAATCCCATGGAATTAGTAACTGATGATGTTGTTTTCAAGAAGCACTTTCTGATGATTTATGGAAACGCATGCATTCAGAGTTCCCATTCATAGCAGTTGGATCACAGAGCATTGTGTTGTGTCACATTATCATCTGTACATTCATATTCTACCACTTCCAGCCGCACATATGGACTTCAAACAGCCCAAGATTACCTTTACATGGAAAGTCACATAAGTATCAAGATATAAAGGTGGAAAAGCATTGGGTACTTTCTGTGAATTGAGTAAGATGATATATAACCCGGCTCTCTGTGTGAGCGTCCATCAAATCATATTAACATAACTCAACCAATTTAACAAAATCAACCAATTCAAATGTAACGTATATGGAAGCTGGAAATGTTGTTCCATGGTGCTATCATTATTTCAGTTGACCAATATCACATTGGCCTTAACCACATCAAGTGAAATGCATTAATATTACTGAGAATCTTCACTAACAATATTACTAACTAATCCCAAATAATGAGTATAATTATACTGTACAAAAACTCTGCACAAGATCTAAAAGTTTCTAGTGCTCTTACTTAAGTTGTATAAACTTTTATTGCTAACCCTTATAATAGAANCAACAAAGATGGCGTCTTTTATATTCATTTGGTGGAATAATTAGCTTACCTTTTATGTAAACATAAATAGAAAGTTATACACCCAATCATTTTAATTACAAATTTCCCCCCATGTTACTAAAAAATGTAAAGTAGAATTTGGGCAAAATATTTGTACCATTAATAGCAAATATGAATTGATTACTGACTTTTTTTGTGGCGATCTATAGATTAATTTACCCATTATTTCCTTATTATTGTCTTATTTTTATTACAGATTCGGATACTTATTTCAACAAAACAATAATACTCTTAATAATAATCATAATAACAAAATATTAACAATAACTATAATAATTATAGAACATTGTAATGTAACATGTTTTACAATTGTTACTTTTATAAAAGCCATGCTTTGAAAGTATTGGGAATACTGAAAATGCTCCTGTATAAGAATAACACACATTTGATTCTGACAGCTAAGAGATCTGCTCAGTGTGTAAGTAAAGTTGTAAGAGGTTTTGAAGTCTTATGGAGAAAAAATAAATGCACAGAGGTTGTTCTTGATCTACTCAGAGATGGTGGCACAGTTCATCCGTGTAATACCTTTGAACACACATTATATGGCTGAAAATAATACACCTGTACATATATATATATATATATATATATATATATATATATTTTTTTTTTTTTTTTCTAAAGAAAGGCAGTAGAATAAAAGTTTCTTCACTGGGGAAAGCATCTACAGATTTTTGCCTTAGGATATGAATTATATGAATGATATGAGTATATAGATTACTTGCACCATTGTTTCTCCAGTATCCTGGTTTGTTAAAAATAATAAACACAATAGACCTAGGCCTCAGCTGCTGAAGCTCCGGCCATGCTNTAAGTCACTCCCCGGGCCAGAGGAATAGCATGACCTACCTTAAGTGGTTCCCTTTATTCCGCACACAACATGCTGTCATTTCCTGCTCCTTGCTAGTGGTGAAAATGTTTTAGAGATCTGATGCTGGTCCAATGCTTTCAACATACATTATCAACGTAATTTAATAAATGTTTAATATAATTATATAGTTAAATCTTTTTAAATATTCCTTTTATCGTAGGTTAGAAAATAGTAATTTGGTGAAAACCCTTTTTATATTGAGTAGTTATTNTATTCCTCATTTGTTTTATGACCCATTGCCATGTCACCAGACCTTTTTGTTCCCACTGTAGCCCATTTAATGCCACATTAAAGCGCCCAGCAAGTCAAGTTCTTTGTCGTTTGCTGATTCATAGGTCAGATCTAATCACATTGTTCCTCGGATGAGGCTTCAAGGTCTTCTTTCAAACTGTTAGCATCTAATTATCATGCATGCACAATACTATATCATATCATATTGTACATATGTTCAAAACATGCATCTGCTTTATGCTTTCACAGGACTAAGAACAATATCATCAACATACCCTGTGCTACACATGACCCTAAGCATTATTAATATAACATTGCGCTTGATGTTTCCTGTATTTAGAATGCAATCAGCTATATGGATCAGACATAATNGACATAATTTATTAATATTGTACATATGTTAGTATGTGTTCAAACCTAATTTTATGCTTGTGCTATAATTGCTAACTATTGCAATTGTTTGCGTAAGTATGCGATCGTACTCTGCTGTCAGTAAAATGGCAGCCATGTGATCTCAGTGGCAAACACAGGATTTTTAAAGAGGCGTTTCCAAATGCTTGTAATGCATGAAGGGCATACTAGAGCTGTGGAGNTGGTACACTATATAAAGTACATGTGGTATATATGAGGTGTAAGGTATTGGGATATATTATAACATATATATAGGTTATATTTGGCTATATATCACATATATTCCCTTACCCCTTTACACTTAATATGTAGTTTATATAGTATGCCATCCCCAGACCCATAATATATGGATATGGATCTGGAGTAGACACACTATATAAAGTACATATACTATTTAAACTACATGTACTATATATAAAGGAATATATGGGATATAGGATAAAAATANATGAGACGTGACTGAGTATAGAACTTTCTTTGATATATTTCATGTCTGGGAAAGATGAACTGTTTCCTTAAATAAGATGCTCCACAGTTATCAAACAAACTTCTATTCGTTTCCCTTGCGCATAGAATGTCTGATGATACGAATATACTGCAGTAATAGAGCCGTTTCTATAAACAGGAAAATAACCTTTTATAAAATTGATAATTTGCATTTGAATCCTACATGAAAGAAGGTTGTATCTTTAGCATATTGTGTGCGCTGAACAGTCTGTACTCGGAGGAATAAAATAATGATGATCAGTTTGAATAGTTTTGTGTTTTGACGAGTGCGGGACTGGATTGTGCGTAGGAGGAAATTGATGGGTCAGTGGACACTTTCTCTCCCTTGTCTCCACATCTGGTCACACATAAATATGGATGTTTTNGTGACAATTCACTAGAGTAAGATGCCTTTTGTTTTTGCAAAAAGGACATTTGGAAGAAGAGACACCTAGGAAAGGCTCAGCAGGAATGAGGAGTCTATTTAATTGGGTTTAAATTTTAATTGATGTAAACTCATTATATTTAAATGAGATGCATTTCTTAGGTCTGATAATGTTTAAATGAGGCCCTTTTAATATCAGACAATTAGCAAATTTTAATTAATTTATGCTGCGATAACTAATGTGACATGATGCATTTTATTTTTAGCAAAACAAAAAGAAATGGTAAATAGNAAATGGTAAAAAGTTTATGGTTCATGGGTTCATTATTAAGTGATGTACAAAAGATGTGCAAGTAGCTAGAAACATTCAAATACACTGTCACTCTCAAAGTCATAGAACCTGCATAAAATAATAGACTAAAGCATTCATCGCAGTAGGAGAAGGAAGCAATCAGTGAAGCTGGCCACACATTTTTTGTGGAATTGAGCTAAAAATCGTCTAGTGTGTGGCCAACTTGATTTAAAAATGCTATGGCACGATATTGTTATTGATCCGAATTTGGAATTCTAAGAGTCCACATGTTTGCGGGACAACACTAGANCTAAATAAAGGATTAGCANCGAATAAAGAACTTTAATAACAGCCTAACAGAACAAATATAACATAGGTAGGTTATGTATAGCCGGTTATGTAAAAGAGTTACAATCTCATTCAAAATTTCCAAATACAATAACGAAATTTACCCCTATACAATATAGACAGCATCCTAATGACCACCACCCAATTCAGAACATCCTAGTGACTTCTATTCTATCCAATTATCTTCTAAGTGACCACACCTATTACTCTGATCATAGAGGGGCTACAGAGTGGCCTCCAAAGCCACCGGCCTACCAGGAATATTTCCTGTAAGTCCTATGGCCAATCTGCCCCTGGTAGCACTGGTGGCCTGTAATTGGCCTGTAATTGTGGTGACAGGGCAAGTTTGTGAGAAGGTAGCAGTCATACTTTAAGCAGCTCAAATGGCAGATGGCTGTTAAGGCATGTTTAATCATGGGACAAATGTAGAAAACATCCCTTAAAACATGTAAGAAAAATTAAAACATACATGAGGCTAAATGACGGATCAGATCCAGACTTGTACTAATAAAAGAGGAAACCATGATATATTATAGGAAAACTAAACGTCATTTTATTCCTTTATGCAAGGAGAATGCTTTACTGAAAATGTGGGGCTTTGTGTGTAGCATCCCATCAGCGATAGTAGAGGTTAATATAGTATAACTGTTTAAGTATACAAAGAAAACAGATATATGCATATGTACACACTAAACATGCCATTTCTCCACTTTTTGCGTATGTGCAGGGATCAGTGGTAACTGATTGGACACATTCTGACCCATAAACACTAAAGACATCTTCATCTAGCCCAGACCTGCTAGTCCTTATTGATAAGGGAAATTGTTAACAAAACGCTGTACATCACATGCTTCTGAGCGTCTGGGTGTGGCAGCTAAGACGTATATGGATTTGCTCTATTCAGTCAGAACACACTATGACCCCTCCAGACTTAAGACCAATGAGATTTATAACAGTGGTGCAGCAAGTGGAGGTCCCTTTTAGACAGTCTAGACCATGGTGACATGTGGTTCTGCTGTAGATCCAAAGGGCCATACTATATATAGTTTTATAAGTTTATTCTCAATGTATTCTACTATTCTCTTAAAACGAATGAACCTCATAAAAACAACACTGTTTACATTTGGCAGCTAATCCCCAAAATACAACCTGCCACGACAGGGACAAGAAATATGAATCAGTTGTGTTATTGAATAATGTGACATTTTCTAATGTCATCTGCTCCCAGCCAGCTTCATTTGCAGTGTTACAACCTACAGTAACTCTAACTACATGCTGATTAGGTGAGTGTGTATAATTACAAAATTGCTGTGATTGTGTTCCTTATGCATATTCTGCTCAAGCAATTAGTACTAATTGACCAAATGGATAACTGCATTTATTGTCAATGAGATGTAGATTTTTTTATTTTGTTGCTGGTAAAGTACTTATGTAGACATGAATTTTCAATTAGAGAACTGTGGGTTTCTCTTGTTTTTNAAAGCTGCATTTTCAGAGAATGTCTATGTTACACCTAAATGTAAATGTCAGGTTTCCAGGACTGGAGTTGCATGACAGAAGACCAGAACCAGACTTAAATATGAACACCTGTTTGTAAGCCCATTTATGTGGAATGGAATTATGTGTATGTGAGGCTCTGATGAGGATTTCCCTTACTGTACAATTTAAATGTCACTACTTGGGTGCCCTTGGGAACACGTTGTACACAAGGCAGCTTTTCACTGCCCACTGCCCCCAGTATCCTGTCTGGAGTCCTGAAGTTGATCAGGCTCTTACAATGAACATGTGTAGAGACTTGGCCCTTACTATGAAATTTCACTAAAGAAATATATTTCAATTATTGATGTTAAATGAAATATATTATTGAACTTTACTACTAGTATTTAATATGCATTTGTGTATTNTCATTATTTTAAAATCTCCACTACATTCCAGAATCTATTCTTAATATCCTAACTATTAATTTACTTCTACATGTGTAGAAGATTTAAGTATTACGCACATGACACTACTAGACCCCTACTTAATTTAATCATGTGGTGTGTGTGACTGATGTCCGAATGATTTTATTTAAACTATGAGGACATCGAGGTTCATATGTACGTTATATACATAAGTTCTATAAAGGCCGGAAGTTTAAGAACAAATTACTACAACACTTATAAAAAAAAATNGCTGTTTCATATGAAACATTACAGCAAATATTTTTCACCAACCCTTTTCGTAGAGCAAGACATCATTTCTCCTACAATTGTGTACTTTCATTTTATACACTACAGTGGTAATTGCTATTTTGTTCATAATGATGAAGCCCTACTTCCATAACAAAAGAATCATCAGTTTCATATCTTTATCTCAAGTAGTGCTAAGCTTCTAAAAAAAGTGGAAATGTTGTAGATAGCAACCGGTCAGATTGCTAGAATGTACTTGACCAGTAATAGACTATAGAATTGATTTAATTGAGAAGATCCCAGAAAGAGAGAATGCTTATTTATTGAGGTCATTTGTACGGCCTCACCTGGAATACTGTGTTCAGCTCTAAACATCATATCTTCAGAACACCATAAGTAAATTAAAGGCTGTGTAAAGAAAATCACCTTAAATGATCAATGACATTCATCACAAAATACAGAGAAAGACTAGAGGAACTAGGACCTAGCAGCTTACGCACATCTGGCAGAGGCATACCAGTGCATGTTTGCCCCTACTTCTGCACAGGCATGTGCAAGAGTGGGTCACTGGACATTAGTCTGGATCGGGAGAACAGTGTATATTAGATACTGTACTGTTTCTTGAATCTAAATTCAACAGGTCCTAAAATTTGTTACATTATTCAGTGTGCTCACTCTCAAATAATGGTATTCTAACAGTCGCTATACTGTACCATGCCTACATTGTTAAAAGGTATACACTGGCTGATATCAGCATACAGAGAGCCCACGGTCATGGCTAATTATGACAGAATATATAACTTTTTCACAAGAAGTTTGTAGAGTAACAATTTGATAAAATGATAAATGACTTGCTATGAACTATTATAGCTATTATAACAAAACCAAACAAACATCTGTGAAAACTTTTCTGCTGCATTGTCAAATTAAATAAATGATATTCTTATAATGGTATCCAGCCCACCATAATATATACGTATACTGTATGCTAGAAGGTAACTTTTCCACATCTATTAAAATGATTCGCTATAGCAGTCACATTTTTATGACAACCGTCACCTTTTGAAATGAACTCTTGGCTTTGTCTTTAATAATAAACAACAAACCTAACCATTCTGATTGGAATTGGGAGACTCTTACACATCATCCAGAAGAGAATCTACATTATAGCTNTTACCTAGCAGGCATTTTTGAAACTCTAAACTGTAAAGATAAATAAAGATATGTATTATTATAGCAGGGAACATAATATCAGGGCAGCCAAGGAAAATTCAGCACCCTAATATGGCACCGCTGCTCAGGTCAGCAGAGGAAGGGTTAATAAAACACAGTACAAAGTTTGGGTAACTTGAGAAGACTCCTTACACTAGCAGCGACATCCTGCACTATTAACCAGAGTAGCAGCACGGACTGAGAAATTTCCGGACTTCCATTCGTCTTACTGATGGCTNCAGGGCCCAGGAAAATAGTACCCCCTCTCAACATTCTGCATTATAGATATATTTATANATACATGGCATACACTGCCCACTGATCAGGGCTGTCAGCCCTGTACAGCCAATCGCTGGCAGAGGGAATTGGGTTGGGANGAGGGACAGAGCATGGCTAGCAGTAAAAGGCTAGAGTCTAGAGCATCTGAATACTGACCAGGTGAAGGTGTGGCATTGTAGAGCACGGGAACAGCGAGGGCAGTGAATTCCTGGTAATTGCATCAAACATATGCTGGATGGGAGCAGGGCCAGATTAAGAGCCATATGGACCTGGGCCTGAAAATGATGGCTCATTGGAGTGGCCAGTTATGTGTAGGTATGACCACTGTTGTATGTGGTAATCAATTGTATGTGGATGACTTAATAACACTATGTCCTTCATTATCACACTGTGCCCTACAGCATCCCACTGATATAAGCTGGAGTGCTATGGATCTTTTTGACAATGAAGGCCTGGCGCTATAGTCTCATTTTTTATCCAGCCCTGGATGGGGGTGAGGGGAAATGTCCCTGGCTACCCAGAGTTCTACAAGTTATTACTGATTACTATTTTTCAATTAAACCTACTTCAGAAATACAGTTTGTGTAAGTATTCCTTAGGGACCAGACCCAGGATGACGTCTGGTCCCCACTTCCTGCCTTTTCATGATACCGAGAGAGGGGAGGGATCAGGGCCGGCAACAGAAATCTTGGAGCCCCGGTACACCCAGATTTTTCGTTGCCCCCCTCAGTAGTGATAACACTAGTAACAGGGCTCCCTAAAGCTTGGGGCCCGTCACAGCTGTCCCCCTTGTCGCCCCCTCTCACCGGCCCTGGGAGTGATAGGGGAGTTCACTCCCACGCATCCCTGCATTGTCCTACTGGCTTGTGGGAATCAGGATTCAGTCCTATATTGCCATAGCTCATAACGATAATTGTATACAAATGAAGCAAGTTAAATACCCCTACATGGCTAAAATGTGATTTGTTGGTGTTTTTTATGTTTCAATTTTTATTTTAGTCCGGTATTAATGTAATGCAATGTCACTGTCACACACTGAACAAAGTTAGTGTTTTGGGATTAAAGGCCATTTGAAAAATTCATATAAGTGCAAGAATCATTTGTGCCTGNGGTGGCTGCTACTAACCCCTAAAAGACCAGTCCTTTTTATAAAAATGTCTGATTCGTTGTGACTCGTGTGTCAAGTTGTGTTCAGTTTTATGAAATCATGAAATGTGGCTTATTGAAATAACTTAACACAACATGACAGTTGCATTGTTTTTATGTCGGAGTATTAAAAAATCCCAATTTTTTCCTCTATAAAATTGGGTCATGACAAATTATAATTTATCAATGCATAACTAATAATCATTCAGTGATACCCAATTGTCAGAGACAGAAAGAATATCTACCTCTTCTATAATATGACATTAAACTATTTCAACTTTTAACATGTCACTTAAATGAGGAAAGCAAATGAGCTTCCTACATATAGTTACAGGATAGATACCTCCTATCAAGTCAATTAAGTGTTTGCTGTACCATTGTCTGTGTACGTAAAGACTAGGGGCTAAATTTACTAAGCAGAGAGATTGCCGGGAGATTGACCAGTAGGGNTGTTGCCCATAGCAACCAATCAGATTCAAGCTATCAGTTTNATTTTACATACTNGANAATGTGAGCTTGAATCTGATTGGTTGGGAACATCCCAACTTTTCAATCTTGNAATCTTACTGATTGGTAAATTTAGACCCAGATGTAGAACTCCACAATCCAGAAGGCATTTTATTAATAATAACTTTTACACAAAAACAGTATTCCTCCCAGTACAATAATGCCTCCATCTGCATTATTCATATNTATCAATACTTGGTAGAGAATATAACCATGCAAATCCTTTCTCCCTGCTTCTTTTATTGCCATTTATGTTCCTGTTACAATAATATAATTGAATATGTGCAACTTTGTGTGCATTTCAGTCAATTCAAGTATACATTGCATTTATTCTATCTACATACAAAGGACCAGATCTGAACTTAAGAATGCCATACCTGCAGCAGAGCGGCAAACAGATCCGTACATGGGGTTGTGTTTGCCTAATCCCTGGCAACGGGATGGCAGCATTAGGCATGGAGTTTTTTTTGGTGTTTTGTTTTTCTTAATAATCATTGTCATTAAAGTTGATATGTAATGTGTCTTTTGGTTTCGTCTTGATATTTCAAACAGTACTAATATGAGTGTATTTCGCTCCTGTCCCCAGGGCTCTTGCTGATGTGATGCGACAACAGGGACATTGCTCGGCAGACCACATGGAGAGAGATGCAAACCTTGTGGTTCATATGCAGCACTATGACACCATGTCTCGGCCATCTGCGAATAACATACGTGAGTTTTATTTCATGGTTTAAAGACTGCAGCTGGGTGTGTATTGAGATAACCAATTTAAGAGGGTTTATCCTGTGGTTTTATTTCTGTGTAATTGGCAATTATATAATTACATGGACAGAAGTGTGTTTCTGCTTATGTGACAGAAAGCTTTTGTGCCGCATGTCCCCTGTTGGTTTGTTGGTCATAAAGTTCATCTTCTCACTGGTGCTTATATCAAGTTTGTGGCCTCTTTACCCACAAGTCGCATTTTACTTGGTGATTTTTTACAGTCCTTCTAGGTTTTTAGTACACTGGGAATCATGAATCAGAATGTCTTTAGTAAATTAAGTAATTAAGTCATGTGATATAATAAATCAGGTAGCACCTAGACAAAATATGCTTCAATGTGAATATATATATATATATATATATATATACACATATATAGAAGGATATATCATGAAGGTCAGTGACATTCATGATATATCCTTTTACAACTTAGATTAAGGAGCACCGGATGCAATACAATTGTGTTCTGGGAGTGACAGAGAAAATTGAAAATTATATATAGATATATATA
>JABWIB010004981.1:0-11599 GCA_016617825.1 Platyplectrum ornatum
GTATTATAATCCCCTGCCTAGCTTGTATTAAACTTTAACACCAAGTATTAGATTCACAGTAAATCCGTTTGTGGTTTTACCAACAGTTTTTAGAGATCCTTAACAAGATGATCGTTAGAAAATAGAGACAGACAACATGACAGTTAGCTCAAAAAGACAGATAAGAGATGATGTGATTAGATGTCTAGGACAAAATAAACTTTTGCCCTGGCTCAAAAACGTATACGTTACACTTCAGAAAGTCGCTATCTGTGTATGCTGTAGAATTTTGTAACTGCCTTGTAGTGACTTCTGATGGCTTTTTTGCAAAAATAGATTCTTTGTTTTTATTTCTATTTCCTAGTGTCGTGTTTGTCCAGATCCATATTTAAGATTTGTTGTGTCATCGTTTGCAAAGCAAATATCCACTTTGTTTCTTCTTTGGCAATTTTTGCAATATTGTTTCCTTCCTGCCAGTCTTTTTTAATACCCAAGAAACATAAATTGGTAGGGTCATTTTTGTTTTTCCATAAGGTGGACGGGGAGGATGTGTGGACGTACATTTTTTAATGTTCCCTATATGTTCTGCAGCTCTGGCTCTTAGGCTTCTGATTGTTCGACCCAGATTTTGGAGCCCAGAAGGAATGATGTTTGTGCTCTCACAATTTATGTCGTCTTTTATTTTATATGTCTCTCCTGTTGTAGTAGATTTGAATTATTTTTGTGCTGTTGCTCTTCGTGATTTTACATGCTTGGCACTTAGTACAATAATGGAAGCCTGTGGTTTTTGTCTCTTGTAACCACATTCCTTCTGGGTTCTGATTTTTTTCTTTTCTTTGTTGGGGGTTTAGCACTTGGTGCTAGTGTAGACTTCAGGCTTTCTGCTTTTTTATAGACCATACATGAATGTTTTGGAAGGATTTCTGAGTATATCGTCCTTCATTAATATAGGTCAGTGGTTCTTCAAGATTTTTTTCTCGATCTTTACTATGGTTGTTGTAGCCTGTTATAAATCTTATGGTTACATCTATTTACTCCAGTATTCACTCCTCCTGAGACAATTAAACATAACTCTCATTGAACTATAGAGAATACAGTGTCAATATAGTAATATCTGATATCTGTTCATGTGAACAGATTGATATCTAAACTATAGAGCAGTGGTTCCCAAACTGTGTGCCGTGGCTCCCTGGGGTGCTGCAACGCTCTCATTGTGGTACTGTGGAATGGTTTTTCCCATGTGGTGGCACATTGCTAGTGTTACTTAGAAGTGCAATTTTATGTCTTGTATAGGAGCAACACAAGATTTGATGTCACCCTGAAGTATTTTTGTATATACCTAAATAGTTATTACACTATTTTGACTCAGAAACTTCAAAATTGGGAAATGATTTTGTATTAGGGGTGCCGTGGAAACTCTAAGGGTGCCTCGACTGAGAAAGTGTGGGAGCCACTGCTATAGAGCATTTGATGTACATGTCTGAGTTTTTTTTAATGATTTTTATGAATAATTTCCTACAAAAAAGGAAAATAACTATTTGCTTATATACATATCTAACCAAGTCAGAAATAAATAAATTAAATGAATTATTTATATATATACTTTTTAAGTGTGATATAAAGTGTAAAAAGGGTGCAGGGAACACCATTTTCCTCTATACAAATACAGTTTAACAGTCTTTTTATACAGAAGGGCAAAATTGTGAGGTTCCCCCATCTTAGCGAACAATACACATTTATACCTTTAAGCTACAGCCTTCCTATAGGAAAGTGCAGGGGTACAAAATCTTTTTCAACCCCATAGATATATGAGCCTAAGGACGTTGTCCGCTCAGGGAGATATATAAAATCATGCACCTACCTACTTCTAGTTTTTATAACTCGCTGAATAGTTATCATGTCGGTAAATAGGTCACCACCCCACCATACGGCTCGGCCGCAAGAGACCAGTAGTAGGGAATGTTCCTCCACTCACATTTTGCTTTATGTAGGTCTGCCAAAGACCCCAACCTGGTCTCTTGCAAAAAAAATCAACCTCAGCCGTGTTGAAAAAATTAAAGGCAATGTAACAAGCACGTTTGGAAACTATGGCTGCCACATTAATGGTGGCAAACCTTACGGGGTGGGAAACCATCATTCACGGTTATCAAGTATAACTCTAAAACTTATCATTCCTTTGAAAACCTGTGGGACTCCTCCTCAGAAGACCCTTCCACTAGGAGATGCCTCCTTATCCGATGATGAGTTAAACAGCCGACGCGTTTCAATTTCCTCCGAGGTCTTTTTCAAGGCTTAAATCATGGTGTACCATCCATGTCCTTATAAGTATATTGGGCTCCACTCCTCATAATTTGATTGGTGGGGAGGAATCCCTGTATTGCTTTACAAACCGCACAGTATTCGTAGTACTCATACATACAGTATGTACAGGAAAATGCATTAAGGTGCAACATGTTTATTATATAAAATAATATCTATAGTTCTTATACTAAAGATCAGAGATATGTGGCACATATATAAGAAATATATAAAAAATATATCATTATATAATATTAAATTATACAAAAAGATATATGTATAAAAGGTATAGAACATGTTATAAAAAAATTGTCAGTAAAAGACCTAAAATACATCATATTATTATGTATAAAACTGTAATCATTCTATAAATACCAACATTTTTATAATTATAAAATTGTAAAATGTGTCTATAAAAAACACTTTAACTCAAAATCTGCATTAAGACCTTTTGGGTATAAACTATCCAAGTTAAAAATCCACCTCATTTCTGTCTCCATGTTATTTTTCTCTCGCCATTTACTCTTAACCTTTTCTATACCTATCATACTTATTATCGATGCAGTGGAACACGCATGGTGTTGTTTAAAATGTGTGTATACCGTATGTTTCATGTATCCCTTTTTAATATTATTAAGGTGTTCTGCCCATCTTGTTTTTAATGGGCATGAGGTCATATCTACATATTTATGGCAAGCACATTCAATTACATATATGACATAGTATTACATGTGATAAAATGGTCTATGTTAAACGTTTGTCCAGTTTGATTTGACTTAAAAGTGGTGGTTTTGCTAGTTTGTTTTGTTGTGGGTCTTGCAGACTATGCATATCCCACACCTATGGAACTCTTTTGTTTTTATATTCTCAATTTTATCCTTGAGGGCCCCTCTACCAGATCGTGTCCGGGCCGGGTGAGGTTCCCCGTGTTGATGCAAACCACTCCTGCTGGTGCCCTTCCGTCAATTCCTTTAAGTTTCAGCTTTGCAACCATACTCCCCCCGGAACCCAAAGACTCTGGTTTCCCGGGGACTGCTCGGCAGGTCATGGGAATAACGCCGCCGGATCGCCGGTTGGCATGATTTACGGTCGGAATTATTATAGGTATCTGATCGTCTTCGTACCTCCGACTTTCGTTCTTGATTAATGAAGACATTCTTGGCAAATGCTTTCACTTTGGCTCGTCTTGCGCCGGTCCAAGAATTTCACCTCTAGCGGCGCAATACGGATGCCCCCGGCAGTCCCTCTCAATCATGGCCCCGGATCCGAAAACCAACAAAATAGACGCCAGGGTTCTATTCCATTATTCCTAGCTGAAGTATTCAGGCGGAGCGAGCCTGCTTTGAACACTCTAATTTCTTCAAAGTAAACGCTTCGGGCCGTGCGCGACACGCAGTCAAGAGCATCGCGGCGGTGACCGAGAGGCAGGGGCCGGGGAAGCCNGCGGTGAGCTCGCCTCGCGGCGGACCGCCGGCCCGATCCCGAGATCCAACTACGAGCTTTTTAACTGCAGCAACTTTAAGATACACTATTGGAACTGGAAATGTTTTATTTGAAACAACTAGCAACATAGGAAAGAGTAGCCAGCTCAGCTACTACAAACAGTACAAGTGAAAACATCAAAATCATACAAACTAAAAGTCCATGTTTAAACACAAGTTATCAACCACCACTACTTATTCCAAGTCCAACGAACTGTAGTGGTGTCACATCACAGAGCAAAATTTAAAAAAGATAAATTTCTAGATGCATAACAGCCATATTTGAAAAATTTTCTTATTACTTCAAAAATCTAAGGGGGTGAGGGAAAAAAGCCCATAGTAGGAGAGGACACCCCCCCACCCCTGGAGCACCCCAACCTAGGGAGGCCTCAGACCCCTCCAAAGCCTCACCCAAGAAGGAATACCCAGTTGGCGCCTCTCCATTTCCCTTAATTTCCAAACCTCATGGAGGATATCACTCACCACCACCGAACAGGGAAGGACTTTCTGTCGGATAGAAACCTGACACCGTGCATTCCACGTGAAATACCTAACCACTAGACTAACTAAAAAAATAGTGCCCAAATCAAAATCCCCATACCTATCCTTGAGTGCCCCATAGACCCACCCCTGGTAAATAAGCCCCGGAAGGCAGGGAATGCCCAAGGCACTTGAGACCGCCACATAAATGCCCATGTTGAAAGGGCACCTAAGCAAGAAATGGTCCATCGTCTCCTCCTCCCCTGGACACTCCTCACGTGGACAACCATGATCATTGGCATTTCTATATTTTAGGTTCCCCCTCACATAGAGCCTGCCCTGGTAGGAAAGCCAGGCAATGTCCCAGAATTTCGGGGGAACCCGACTAGAGTTAAGCAATGCCAACCCCGGCGAGCAAACATCACCCGGACAATCCCTCAGTGACAGCTGATCATGAAAGTGGGTGCGAAGAACTCTCCCCTCCAACTCCTTTCTCGAAAGTTCTTCGACTTCTCCCACCTTCAATCCCCAACGCCTTGTCACCTTCAATCCCAGGGTCACGTAGGACGGAAGGTAAGCATGCGGGACTCAGAAACTTCTAACCATGCCCCCATCTATCCAAACATTGAGGAAGGGGTCAACCCATGACTGAAAGCCATTTTAGGAAGGTTGTCATAAAGAACAGCACTGGGTTTACCATCCCNAGGCCCCCTTCCCTCCTCTGTTTATAAATAATAGTACGCCTGACAAGGTTCAGCCGGTTCCCCCAAAGTAGTTGAAAGAAGACGGCATAAACCTTAGACCACCTAGATTCTGGCACAAGGCAAACATAGCTAGTATAAAGAAAGATTGGAACCAGGTAAGACTTGACAAGGCTAACCCTTTCACGAAGAGTCAGCCGCCACGTCTTCCAAACCTCTACTTTCTGTGACGCCTCAACCAGCCTGAGATCCCAATTTCGTGCGGCGTAATCGCCAGGGCCGAATTGAATCCCTAAGATTTTAATCTCTTGACAGGCCCGGGGGAATCTGTCCGGAAGATCGAACTGGCAACCTTCCTCCCCCATCCAGAAAATTTCACATTTGCTCCGGTTAACTAATGAGCCACTGGCCTCAGAGTAGCCAGAAATGAGACCCACCATCACTAGTGCCTCCCCAGTACTCGACAAGACAACAGTGACATCGTCAGCGTAAGCCACAACCCTCAACGGAAGACTCGGGCCCACCTGAACCCTCCTCAAAGTGCGGCTCTCTATCCTTCTTACGAAGGGGTCATTAGCAAACACATATAGGAGAGGGCTCAAGGGGCAACCCTGCCTCACACCCGCGACAACCGAGAAGGCCGGACCCACCCAACCATTTACAAGAGGGAAACTCTCCGCCTGTCTATAGATGGTACGCAACCAATCCACCACCCGCACTGGGAGACCATACCACAGAAGTAGGGCCCACAGGTACCCGTGATTAACTCGATCAAAGGCCTTCGACTGATCCAAGGCTAGCAGATATTTTCACCATTTCTCAGCACGACACCGCTCAATGGCCTTCCGGACGCTAAGGACAGCACTAAACGTGTTGCGACCCTTCACGGTGCAGTGCTGGGAAGTAGAGAGCAGACGACCTGAAACNGCGATCAATCTGTTAAAGATTACCTTTGCCAGAATCTTCCTGTCAGTATTGAGGAGGGCNATGGGGCGCCAATTCTCAATACATGACTGGTCTTTTCCCATAGACAATAAGATAAGAGCGTACAATCTCATGGAGGGGGGGAGAAGCCCCTACCCAGGCTCTCATTATATACATCCACAAGATGTGGGGTCAAGTCGTCTTTAAAGATCTTATAAAACTCGGAGGTTAATCCATCCGGTCCTGGTGTTTTCTTGACGGACAAGCCGTCAATAGCAACTTTGACCTCTTCGGCAGATATCTCATCACCCAAGGTGTCAAGCGCACTACCATGGGCTTTAAGACCAGGTGTCTCCCTTAGGAACCGGTCCATCCTCTCTCTGTCAAGTGACTGCTCAGACAAAAGACAAGAGTAATAGGACTGCACGACACCAAGGATGCCTGTTCACACGGAGCACACCTTCAACATCAAGCAGGCCCCTTACTACTTTAATATCAACAGCCTTCCTGCAGTTCAGATACGGGTCGGGCGAGTGGTACTTCCCGTAATCCCTCTCCAGAACCAGGGAGGAGAACTTGTCATATTGAACTTCTTTCATCTGAGCTTTCACCCGGGAAATCTCCCCACCATCTCCCTGTCCAGAGATCAAGAACGCAAGTTTCCTTCTCAAGGCTGCATAGGTATTTACTTTTTACCAAGTTTTGTTGGACTACTAGGCTACGAAAGAAGTCCCGAGTCCGCTTAAATACCTCCCACCACTCGGACCCACACCAGCCTGCCTCCAAGAGCGACTCCTGAGATTCAAGGAAGTCCCTGAAGGATTTCTGGCCATGTCCTCATCCAGGAGCTTAGAGTTCAGGCGCCAAAGACCCCTACCTTTCTGGAGGGTCTCTGAAGCACTCACAACCACACTCAGAAAAACGTGATCGGAGAACTCAATAGGCTCCAGCACCGGGGCCAGAGTCTGTGAGCTCTCCTTAACAAAAACCCTATCTATCCTAGACCTACAACTACCTCTAAAATAGGTGAAACCAGTGAGGTCTGGGGAATGGCGAACGTGCACATCCACCATACTAACTAAAAAATTCGAGTCATAGCCCAGGGTGGCCTTTGAGCCCCCTCTGTCCTTGGGTCTAGTGATGGTGTTGAAATCACTGCCAAAGATCACCTGCCGGGCCGAAAAAAGATATACGGTTTTATCTCCCTGAAGAGACGCGTCCTGTCCCACTTGGTTTGTGGGCCATAAATATTTATGAGCCTGAGGGCGTTTCCCCTCAAGGAGACATCTAGAATCATGCACCTACCTACTTGCAATTCTATTACCCACTGGATGGTTATCATGCCGGTAAAAGGACCGCCACCCCACCGTACGGCTCGGCCGCAAGAGACCAGTAGGAGGGACCGCGCCTCGCTTTGCTTTATGTAGGTCCGCTAAGGACCCCAATCTGGTCTCTTGTAAAAATAAAAAATCAACCTCAACCGTGTTGAAAAAACTTGAGAGCCATATAACGAGCACGTTCGGAAAGTATGGATGCCACATTAATGGTGGCAAACCTTATGGGGTGGGAAACCATCATTCAGGGTGATAGAAGTAGGACCCTAAAACTTATCATTCCTTTGCCAACCTGTGGGGTTCTTTCTCTGAAGAGCACCCACTAGGAGATGCCTCCTCATCGGAATTTAATGCCTTGGCTGGCACCCTCATTTCTGAGCTGTTGAAATCTGGAGGTACCGGCCTAACCATACTATTTATATCAGGAGGATTTCGGAGGTTCCGGGACAGACTTAGGAGGCTCCTCAGGTGCAGGGTCCACTGCTTGAGGGCCTGAGCCACCCACCCCCTGAGGACCCGGATCAACAGGATTCAGGACCACAGAAGTAGGGACAGCAGAGGCCGTCTGAGGAGTACCAGAGAGAGATAGAGGAGAGACAGGAGGAAGGGAAACAGAAGGAGAAACAGCAGGAGGCAGGGGTGGAGAAGGAGTTGGGAGAAGAGGGAATTCCTTCAGGGAGGACAGTAGAGGTGCTGGTTGGTCACAAACCAGCCCCCCCCCCCCCTGGGATATTAAAGGGAACACAACCCTCTGCACTTTTAGTTGGCTGCTTCCTTTTTTTCGGTGTTCTTCTTGGCCTGAAGACCAAGCCTGTTACGGCCCCGGATGCCACCTCCCAGGGCGCGGCGTCTAACCAGGGTCTTGTCTTCACTAGAGCCCCTAATGGTGGNGATAGGCTGGAGCTGCAAACACCTGGCAGGTCGCGGCCCACGGTCAGTGACACCTGGAGACACAGTAGGGGCTTAGGGCGAGTGGCCTACTAAAGATGAGCCCAGAGAGAGAGGACAGGAAGAGCACCTCAGCAGATACCAGATAGACTCTCACACCCAGTATACAGGCAGACATGCAGATAAATAAAACACTCAGCAGAGCGCACACAGCCTAGTACACAGAGGAATATAGCACTCAACAGAGCGCAACACAAATATACAGACAGTGATTACAGGAAAACCCGTACAGAGAGTACAAGCACTCAGCAGAGCGCACACAGATACACAGGCGGTAATTACGGGTAAAGCCGTACAGAGAGTACAGGCACTCAGCAGAGTGCACACAGATTCACAGGCAGTGATTACGGGTAACCCGTACAGAGAGTACAAGCACTCAGTAGAGAATGCACAATGACGACAACAGGGCCGTATGGAACTCAATAGAGCGCAGACAAACAAAGTATAGATATACCAGGCTCTCAGCAGAGCATGCACAATGATGACAACAGTGCAGTATAGTACAGAAATAGAGCGCTGACAAACAGAAATATAAATATACCAGGCACTCAGCAGAGCATGCAAAATGATGACAATAGTGCAGTATGGTACCAAATAGAGCGCTGACAAACAGAGTATAGATATACCAGGCACTCAGCAGAACAGGGATCCAAGAGGGAGAGATACCCAGAGGCAGAAAGGATAGCTAGCGAAACAGCAGGGCTGCCACCGACGCTATAACCGGCAGTGAAGATGAGCCACTGCCTGTTCTTTAAACTTCCCGCCAGTAGCTGATTGGCCGCAGGCGCCCTCACCATGGCAACGGGACGCCTGAACCAGGAAGCTGAACCCCGCCGGCGCATGCGCAGAACGCCGCAGGAACGAGGAGAGGTAAGAACCCGGAAGTCGCTGCACTAGTTGCGGCGGCTAGTGACAAAGCCCTTATCAGTGGACTGCACTATCTCACCCTCCTCCTCCTCCTCCTCACTAGAGAATACCTCAAACCGATTTTAAATTACTACTGTATTCCCTACCACAGATTTTTTAGCCTTCCTCCCCCTCCTGGGAACCACAAAGCTACCCCCAGCCTCACAACTATTCCCATTACCACCCACCGGCCCGGTTGACATATTGCCATCTTGCTTCCCAGCCGGGGCACACTCCATCTCCTCCCCCTGAGACTGTACTGCCTGCACAACCTCCGCGCTTTCAGCCTCCATGGACCCGGTAGCCTTTTCTACTGCCTCGCACGCCTCCACCAGCTCCTCATCCCTTATATCGGAGTTGTGCTTGGCATGAGGACAACAACTAAACGGGTGTCCTACTACCCCACATAAAATACACCTGATGATACTAGAGCAGGCACTAGACACATGTCCTAAAGCCCCACACAGTGAGCACTTAAGGACCGGGCAGTCCATGCTGAGGTGTCTAAAGTCCCCGCAGCGGTGGCACATTCTAGGTTGCCCCGGGTAGAAACAATGTATGTGGTCTTTGCCAGTAAAGGCCGCTGATGGAATGTGGGAGAGGCCAGCCTCCGTGCTTCTAAGCCTCACCGCTGCGAACCAAGCGCCACCAAAAGAAGAGGCATCCTCAGGGCCTTCCCGCACAATACTTTCATTAACTGAACCATTTACTGGAGCACTGATTCCGGGCTTAACCACTTGGGCTTTACCAGTTGCATCCCTGACATTCCCGGTTGCAGCAGCGTCGCCACCGGACACGCTAACGAAATTTCCGATTGCGCTCGCGTCACTTCCGGTCATGCCACTATCCCGATCAGCAGCGCTAAGATCGCTTCCGGCCACGCCAGTACTACTTCCGGGAGCGCCCGCGCTACTACGGGTGACTGCCCCGCGGTCTACTTTGGCTTCAGTTGAGCACATGCTACCATTAACACCGGCTAAACCATCACTTCCAGTCGCGCTGACGCCGCTTCCGGAAATGCCTACGCCACTTCCGGTGACTTCCACGCGGTCCACGCCAGCATTAATACCGCACATGGCACCATCCATTTCAGCATCAGCAGTGCTCTCAGCGAGCTTAACCACAGCACCCCCACCAACAACCACAGGAGCAGGCAAGATGGACACTCCCACCGCCTCAGAACCACCTGCAGCCATCAATGGGTGCTCCCCCAACGGCACTTGATCAGCTAAGGTACACAAGCTCTTGTCAACCTGCATTTTATCACAAACAATGTTATGTTCTGGAGGAGTATGAGACGGAGCATTTGAGACACTGTTCATGGCCTGTGCCTCGTTTAACTCACCCTCCATCTCCCTTATAATGTTATACAGCTCATTGCCCTCTGGCTCAGCCTGCGTCGCCGCAGTCTCCCTGCCTGAGGACTGACCTGGGGTAATGGTAGTAGACAAACACCCAGCATCCATCTTCAGCTTGAACAGCAGAGCCTCTTTCATTGCCAGTTCAGCTTCCAGTGTGCTGATCTCGGCGTTGATCGGGCCCCTCTGGCTGCTATAGATGTTGTTTCTCCTTTTCTTTTTCAAGCTTACTTGTTGCTTCAAGTTGCTGATTTCCTGCTCCAGGAACCTGGCTTTATCCATCAGGCCAACGTCTTTCCTTAATGCGATGGGAACCAAAGGCGATTGGGGCACTGGGGTTACCGCATTCATCGCCTCCTTTTTCTACCCCTCAGGTTTAGCCATTTGTGCTGGAGGACAATCGCCACCCTGCCAAGCATATACTTACTGGCAGGATCAACCAGGTAGCCGCCTTCGGGTGCGGCCCCGGGGGAGCCCCCGGAGCCGACGACGGGAGAAGAAGTTTGAGGAGAGGGGCCGGGCAGGCGCCCGCGGACGGGTGAGCCCTCCCGCCCTCCCTCGGCCTTCGTCTGAGCTGAGCCGGTGGCGGAGCGTCGCCGGGCTCCCTTCGAGAGCGGGCTCGGAAGAGGGGAGGTGGAGGATCGGGAGGAGGCTGCGCGGATCGCCTCGGGGCCTGGGGGGATCCCGGAGCGACCTCTCTGGGGACGGGAAGCGGGAGCTCGTGGAGCTGGAAGCCTGAGGGCCCGGTGCGCGAGAGCTAGCTGGCCGGCAAGCTTTGGGGAAGGAAGAAGCTCCTGGAGAGTCTGCCCCGTCCTCCCACTCCCGCCACCCCGGTCCCAGGAACCGCTCGCCGCCCGCGCTGTCCTCCGTCTCCCCTGCGGGAGAGGAACACGGCCGTCGCGTAGTGCCTCTGCTGGGTCGAGAGGTCGGGCCGACGCAGACTGCAGCCGGCGTTGTCCGCCTCCCCTTGCGTCGCGCCGCACGGCGGGCGCTAGCGTGGAGCGGGATCGGACCGTCCCAACCCGGCCTCCCGAGAAGGGAGCGGATGGGGGTCTCGGTGGCGAGGAAGGGAAACGGTCGACTCTCGAAGGCGACGCTCTCTGCCCCTCCCGATCGGTCGTCTCGCTGCTTCCCGCCCCGGACCTCGAATGCCATTCGGTCGGGTGGGTGGGTGGAGAAGTCCTCGTGGA
>JABWIB010004983.1:23256-39679 GCA_016617825.1 Platyplectrum ornatum
TTTCTCATTCCCTCTCTGCCTTGACTGCAGGAACCTCCTTGGTCTCTCTCTGTCTTCCCCCACCTGCTGCTACGGGTATGCTGCCCTGGCTTCTGCTCCCTTCCTATATGTCAAGGTGATCAAGGTGATCTCCAAGCCTGGTCAAGGCCTAGAGTTACCCGGTTCCTACAGACCCATATCTTTACTAGATGTGGATTACAAACTATTCACGAAAATCCTTGCGGACAGAGTGAAACTTGTACTCCTGTCCCTTATTCATAGAGACCAAACCGGCTTCATCTGGGGTAGACATTCTGTCTCTAATGTCCGAAAGGTCTTAGCGGTCCTACACGGCCACCGGAGCTCTCTGGATCCCTGCCTTCTGCTCTCCTTAGACTTGGGATCACCTTTTTGACACTCTGACTAGATTCGGCTTTCCCTCCCAATTTGTCCTTTTGCTGTGTGCCCTCTATGATTCGTTGCTTGTAGTGGCTATATTTTTATTGAAGTAGGCATAATGAGAGAATCTCATAAGAAGATACAAATAAGTTACAAAGGATTACAATAAGAATAACAATGAGATCTTGATGGACAGCTCTATTGACCAATAAGATGCAGGATTGAGCGTCACCATGGGGAGTGAGACGCGGGAGCAGAGAGGGAAACCGAGTGATGACGTCATTATTATGCACCGCCCGAATGGATATGAAGACTCCTGAAGATTTTCAGAGGCGGGACCTTGAGCTGGATAGCCGCAGAAGACATAGCTGCAAGCGGCGAAGCTCCGGCACAGACAATAATACGTAGGAACACGTGACACATAGAGAGACAGGGATTGGCAGAAGGACAACATAAATATGAGCCACGATCTGAGTAACATATTATCTTGACAAAGCGTGAGCGAAACGTGCGCGTCGATAGTGGCTCACAGCGGTTTCCCAGTTAAACATTTTTGGTTGCAACAATGTTGCCAGAGTATCTGTAAATCCTAGTTTAATTTATTATCTAATATGAGCCTAAGAATGGCATAAGAGGTAGAAATGCTACCAGCAAATGTCTAGCTAAATCACCACTGAAAATAGAAATAGCAGTAAAATTGATTGGTGTAAGCACAACCACTCTTGCCATACAAACACAGATAAAAGTGACACTGTGTATATCATATATTGAGGCTCTTTAATAAATGTAGGATATAATTTAACGGATACTATATCAATTTATATAAAGGGACATACATATAAAACCGCTAGTGAGCCGCATTTTCTAATTTTAAAACACACTTTTCCATACTTTTGGCACTTTATTTCTTTCTATGATTTTAACTATTTTTCGCTTATGATAAAGACCTCTACAATAATAATTAAAAAAAAAATATTTATTAAAAGTTATATTTTAGATATTCTTTCTAAGCACCTTAATCCAGTACCTCCAGGGCATTATATATATACAGATTAGAGTGCACCTGTATCAAAAGAACTCCTTTTCTTTTTTCTTTTATATGACAATTATGATGAGTTCGGGGTAGCACCATCTCTTATGTGGCAATTTACCATTAGAGAAAAACTGAGAGTGGCCCTTATCATGATAAAATATAAAAAATAAGTAAATGAGGTACAGGAAAAATAAGTACTTATAAGAGCAGCACAGAGTGCGACCCACACCGACTTTGTGAACGGCTATATTTCCCCCACTTTCGCGAATGCCCGGGGCACTCGTGAGGGCTGCCCCCTGTCCCCACTCCTTTTCGCCTGGCTTTAAAACCCCTAGCCATCGCACTACGACACCATCCAGATTTTACTGGCATCCACATCCACACTTCGGAGGCCAAGGTAGCCCTATTCGCAGATGACATGCTGCTATTTGACTCCAATCCTACGGTCTCCCTCCCGGTTATCGGCTCCTTGATTACTAGCTTCGGGAAATTTGCAGGTTACCGGGTTAACTTCCAGAAATGTGAACTGCTCCTATTGCCTTTACCACGCTAAATTTAATGTTGTCATTAACTCTATTCTCGCCCAACTAGATACCTGGTCCCATCTTCCGTTATCGCTGCTTGGAAGAGCGGGGGTACTTAAAAGTGTCACCTTCTCCAAACTGTCCTACTTGCTGCAAATGCTCCCACTTCAGCTTACCCCCTTGGATTGTAAATCAATTCATTGCGCTTTTTCCCGCTTCTTGTGGCGGGGGAAAAAACCCAGAGCCCGTTTTGCCAGATTGCAACTACCCCGAGACCATGGCGGTCTGGGTATCCCTGATGTTACTACATTCACCATGGCTGTCCACTTTCGATACATCATAGATTAGATGCTACAACGGGAAACATATGTTAACAAGACCCTCAGGAAGACCTCTTCTATCCTTACGCCCCTGCTGCTCTCCTGCTCTGCCCACACTCCCTTCTCCCTCGCGACCTCCTGGATAACATCCTTTTTAAAACTACTTACTTCGTCTGGCACAAGCTCAATTCCCACTACCGCCGAGACCCCCGACACTCCCTTTATGCCCCCAGCTGGGATATCCCTGCTTTCACACCTAGCCTGGAAAACGTCACCTTTGTGATCTGGAAGTTGAAGGGTATCCTCTCCACTTGAGACGTCTTCATTCTCACTTTTCAAGCCTTCCAAAACTTGCAACCTGCCACGCTCTTACTTCTATATGTTTTTACAAATTTGCCACTATCCACAATCTTTGCCCCAGCCCCTTTCTGACCCCACCTTGGACGACGTTCTCATGCGACTGCTCTCGGTGGCCAAGGCTGGCTTTTATAAAACTAAGCTTCTCCAACAGGTTTCTGGTTGGTTTCTCGCACAAGCACTGGCGCTCCCCCTTTTTGAAATGGCAAGCTGACATCCCTGACCTTACCTCCATTGACTGCTTTTTGGCACACCAACACTCTATCCTTCGTGCTTTGCACACTTCCCAATTACAGGAGGTGCATATCTACCCCCTACAAAGGATGTACATCACCCCGGCGCATCATAAACTCATGGTCGCTTCGGAGTCGGGTCATTGCCTGCAGCGCCGGTCCCCTAATGCCACCTTTTTCCACGCCTTTTGGACTTGCCGCAAAATCTCCAAATTCTGGTATAAATTGGTGGGCTTCATCAACGCCTCCTCCCAGCTCAGTGTCTCACGCGACCCCACAGCATTATTGTGTGGTGTCTTTACTGCCTGGGACCTGGGTCCCCAGAAACGGGAACTTATCCCCTTTCTGACTGTGCTTGTAACGGTCGCAAAAAAGGTCGTTCTGGAGCACTGGACCTCTGCTTCCTCCCCGATGCTCAGCTCAGTACACAGCCGTTTATTATGTATCCTCTTCTTTGACCGTAGGGCTACTCTCCCTGACATTGAACAGGGTGAGTACGATGTTTCCATGCCAAATGGTCCCCTTACATTTCGCTCCTCCCGTCTGACACGCAATCGCATATCTATGCGCTGTTCGAAAACACCCAATGGTCCCTGTTCCGCTGTACCTGATCTTGGCGGCCTACCTGCGTGACACACCCTCCCCACCCTCCCATGGTCTTTCCCAACCCCTGTCTCTTTATCCCCTGTGTTTAACTACAATTGTTATTCTGACTGGCTTGATACACGCTGTTACCCCACTATGCTCCTCTCCCCTTACTGATTGAGAAGGTTTGTTGTCTTCCAACGATGTTCTGTCACCTTGGTTGATTGCTATGACATTGTTACATTCCTATGTCAGTCATTCTGTATTCAAGCTATATGAAAGTGAGACAATGAGAAAGGAATACATTGTTAAATTATGCCCGTAAAGAAACGACTAATGACCAGAGGAAAGGTAAATGTGCCTTTATCACAGGGTTTAACCAGGGAGGAAAAATAAAGACCATTATCGATAAACATTGGCTTGTTATAAAAGGATTATGTAAGATCTGTTAGTATACCCATAAAGACAAAAATATTTTTTTAATTTGGACAATACAAAAAAAGATAAAAATAAAGAGATAAAAAACTGAGCCAACACGAGTCGTCCTGGATAATAACACTGAACACGTTAGTACCCTTCGGTTAAATGAAGGGTTTCACTATTGTGCGCCCCAGATTGTTTTATTTTAGTAAAAAAAAAAAAAAAATCAGGAGGTTGGTGTGATTGAGACTGATTAACTGCACAACCTCCTTTTCAGTCAGGGAGGCCAGGTCCAAGCACATCAAAAATGATGAAATAACAAGGAAATTGCCCACACCTGTCCATGAAATAGCTTTAGAGTTTAGAGTCCCATCTGGTCTCTTCAAAATTGGGAGGCACATGAAGAAACTGTTGTAATTCGTACACTTTTCACCTGATTTGGATGTAAATACCCTCAAATTAAAGCTAAAATTCTGCAGTTAACGCATATTTCATTTGAAATCCATTCTGATGGTGTATAGATCTCAAAATATAAGAATTTTGCAGATGTCCCAATATTTATGCACCTGACTGTAGATTGGCAACTTTGGATTCAGCCTAATTTTAAGTGAGGATACCATTGTACTAAAAAACTTAAGGTAGGGCTGGATTTTGGGATGTCCATGTGCATAAGGGGAGGTAATCTGCATACTGCGCCCTTCACATTGCGTTTTGAACTATGACCACTGGACATGAAGAAAAGTTGGTGGCTGTTTTTATCCAATGATATTGTTCCCTTCTGCCCATAGTGTTGTACTGAACTATATTATTTTGTAATTATATCTTTTACATGTGTAAACAGAGAGAGCCATAAAACACACATCAAAAATATTTGCAGCTAATCAGGAGGAGAAAAGGAAACATATGAAGAAATGAAAGGAGGAAATTGTCAAAAAGGATAACCAACAATAATACAATTTATTTACTGTGCTTAAACCCTAGGGGGTATATTTACTAAGCGGTGAGATTGCAGTGAGATTGGAAAGTGGGGAAGTTGCCCATAGCAACCAATCAGATTCAAACTTGGTTTCATTTTACACTGGAGAATGTGAACTCAAATCTGGTTGCTATGGGCAACTTCCCCACTTTTCAATCTCACTGCAATCGCACCGCTTAGTAAATATACCCCTAGATGTCTATACCAACTTCATTCAGATAGTATAAAGAAAGTACAAAATATATACAAGTGGTGGCAATATTATTTACAAAAAAAAATTGTATAATACCCCGTTCAGATTGCCTGAAAAAGGCGTCGTTTTCAGCGAAAACGACGCCTTGAGTGGAAATGGCGCCGTTTCAAGGCAATCTGAACGATGCCTTTTTAAAACGGCGCCTACCGATCGGCGGCTCCCAGAGCCGCCGAAAAAGAAGGATTTTCGGCGGCTTGTAGAGCAATCTAAACACGCTGAAGCCGGCATGCCGGCTTCAGCGTGTATGAAGGGAGCCGATTGGACTAAAAAGACATGTGATCATTACGATCACAGTCTTTTTAGCTCCCCTCCCCTTCTGCAGCACGCCGGCTTCACTGTGAAGCCGGCGATTCCTGTGCTGCTTTTAGCTGGAAGCTGCCGATTTCGGCAGCTTCCAGCGACGGCTTTGCCTGCGGCTTTTTTGGCCGCAGGCAATCTGAACGCAGCATAATTCTCTACAGACAATAATTAAAACCACACACTCCAATATTATAAAGGAGAGATGACAGAGGCTGAGGCTATAAAATAAAGCCTCAGTTCAACTCCATATTTCAAGCTTTGAGTGCAGTACATGTGTAAAACTGCGACACGTTTTGTCCGTGACCTCTGCTTTATTAAGCAGAATAATCAGCTCTCCACTAGTTTGCCTCATAAAGATGGACCTTTGTTTAAAGTAGTCAACACCTAAGACGGGGTAGATCTAAATCTCACAGAGCACATATATTTAAGGAGTTATAAAATATATATTGCCATGCAATCCTTAAATAGATAATAATTTAAGGAAAAGTAATGCAAAAGCTGTTGTCAGCAAAAGCTGAATGTTTGTTTTTATCTAGTTAATGCTGTGTTTTGAAAATCCTGTTCTCCTTCTGAGAATGTTTAATGTCTTTATTGATGATGTTTTATTTTTCTAAATATACTTTTAATACACATGCAGGTTTATTTTATTGCATAGCAAGTAACCTAAGCTTCTTTGTTTTCTAGTTTCAAATAGAAAAAGTGGTGTCAAAACAGATCGAGATTTTTCGGAACTCAGGTTATAAAACTATCCAGAAAAGCCCTACAAAACAAAATTCAGAGGAGATCGAGACCACAGCCATAAAGTCTGAAAGCTCTAATGGTCCAGGTAAATGGAATTAAGTGTAACACTATAATGGTTACCTTTCAAATAAACAGAGAAGTAGTACCATAAGTAAGGCAACTTAAACACAGATGGGAGTTAGACGGATTCAGTATACTATACGAGCCGCATGCCTACCATATTCGGCATTTCCACCACTGTAAACATATTAGACAATTACTAAGCATTACAAGTTTAATATGGACTAATTAATAACATTAGGGAAGCAGGCTGTGGGACGTACCATTGATCACATTATCAGCAGAGTAAAATACTTTTCATAGCAATCTCTAACCAAAGAGGAGGATATGTACCAGACAGACTATGTATGCCTGTACAGTCCACCTTTGTATGCAGGGTTGCACGATTTAAATCAAACTAATTTACATCAAAAGATTAAATTACAACTTAAATTAAGCCATTTAAATCTAAATTTTAAAAAACTAAAACCATGTCCCTGGTAAATCTGCATTTAAAGCAGAATACAAAAATCTGAATTTTATTAAAAGTTCACACTTTATTAAATTTTTAATTAAAATAATGAGAGAGATCTAATAACTGTAAAATAATATTAAAATAAAAGTATTGTGAAGGAAAAAATATAGTGGATTAAAAATTGACACCGGGTCAGCAGTTGGGTGGACTCTCACTGTATATTCTTATAATTGTGGCACTCTCATGCTGTTCACATCTAAAGAATCTCCTAATGTTGGAGATAGACTCCTAGTGCAGGTGTTTGCTATTAGGCAACTCTGTCTCTGGGAGTAGTACCACTGTACCCCTGCCTAGTATGAGTCTACAAGATAGGCATGCACCAATGGGCAAAATGTAACGGTTTAAATCAGTGTAAGGAGACCAATCTGCTGACCACAGATTCATTAGATGTGAACAGCACGAGAGTGCCACAATTATAAGAATATACAGTGAGAGTCCACCCAACTGCTGAACTGGTGTCAATTCTTTAACCCCTTCAAGACACAGCCTATTGTGTCTCTAATGACCAAGCCCTATTTTACAAATCTGACATGTCATTTTATGTGGTAATAACTTTTTAATGCTTTTACTTATCCAACATATTCTGAGATTGTTTTTTCGTGACACATTGTATTTTAAGTTAGTGGTAAATTTTGATTGAAAAATGCTTACAATTTTTGCTTATAACACAGATAGTCATACCACACAAAATAGTTAATAAATAATAATTTCAATATGTCTACTTTCTGTTGCCATCATTTTTTAAACCACCTTTAACTTTTTTTATGACAAAGGGAGGCTCATAAACTTAGTAGCAATTTTAAGAAAACTAGAAAGTTTCAAAAAGTTAGGGACCAGTTCACATTTTATGTGGTTTTGAGCAGCCTGCTTGCTAGACACCCCCTTAAATTACACCATTTCAAAAACTGCACACCTCAAAGTATCCAAAACTGCATTTTGGAAGTGTATTAACCCTTCAGGTGTTTAACAGGAATTAAAGCAAAACGAGGGTAACATTTTGAAATTTCTTTTTTAGCAAATTTTCCATTTTAATCCATTTAATTTTGGAACAGGAATGATATGGCAATATAATTTTACAACCATATATGGCAATACCCCATATATGGTTGTAAAATGTTTTTTTTAGGCACATGGTAGGATTCACAAGTGAAGGAACGCCCATTTGCTTTTTGTAGTGCAATTGTGTGCTTTTGGAGTATCATGTTGCATTTGACACCCCCTGTTATATCAGTACAGTATAAACCCCCAACAAGTGATACTATTTTTTAAACTACACCTCTCAAGGAACTTATCTATGGGTGTAGTGAGCATTTTGACCCCACTGGTGTTTTGTAGAAATATAAAACATTTGGGACAAGAAGATGTAAAATTATTTTTTTTTCATTCATTTGTGGATGCACCCCATAATTTTACATTTCCACAACGGGTAATAGTAGGAAAAGCAGCCAATAATTTTTCTTCTCAATATGACAACATGGCCACATATAGTTGTAAAACACTATTTGGGTACACAGTAGGGATCAGAAGGGAAGGAACACATTTTGGCTTTTTAGTGCAGATTTTGATGGAATAATTTTTGTGACCATGTTACATTTGCAGAGCCCCTTTTATAACAGTATGGAAAAAAAACCAACAAATGATACCATTTTGTAAAGTACTCCCCCAAAGGAAAGCATCTATGGGTGTAATAAGAATTTTGACCCCACTGGTGTTTTGCATAATTTTTAAACATTTGGGACAGGAAAATTAAAAATGTTAATTTTTTTTAATTAATTTGTGGATTCACCCCAAAATTTAATAGGAAAAGCAGCCAATAATTTTATAAAAGTAACAAATTAAATGTCAAGGTACGTATGGTATATTTTGAAGCAATCTTTAATACACAGGCCAGGTTTTATTGGGCAGGTCTCTCAATGGTAAATCGTGTCTTTCCAAATACCATTCTTGAAACACACCCTACATCGCTTTTGTGTCCTTCCCTTCTTTGATGTTTGGGGAACCTCACTGGGGAAATGTTACCCTGGTACTATGCGTGATGACCTGGGGCCTGCGTCAGATGTACTGGGGCCCCCCTCCTCCTTGTATCCAAAGATGAGGGCCTTGATAACAGCTTCCTGAAACTCAAGGAAAGTCCCCCCTTGGCCTGTTGATTTTTTAAATACATGAGCATTGTACAGTGCCATTTGAATTATGCGTACAGAAAGTTTTTTGTACCATACTTTTGATCTGCGCATGGCACTGTACGGTTTAAGTACCTGATCAGACAGGTCTACACCCCCCATGTACTTATTATAGTCCACAATGCAGTCAGGTTTGGGGGTTTAAGTACTTGTACCCCGCATCGGCACAGGGGTGCTGCTATCACCTTGCACTGTTGTCAATATAAGAACATCTCTCTTGTCCTTATACTTGACACAGTACATCGTGGCATAATGCCCCGCTCTTGCCCCTTCTCAGTGCCTGCACAACCAGCGTCTTTGGGATGCTTTTGTTGTTCTTGCGCACTGTCCCACATGCCACAGTGCTTCTGGAGTGCAGGCTTTGAAAAATAGGGACATTGGTGTAAAAATTGTCCAGGTATAGATGGTCCAGCAGTTGGTGCACCAACTCCCACACTATTTTCCCACTAATTCCGAGTAAGGGGAGGCATTATGGGGATTCAATTCGTGTCCCTCCCTTCATAGATTCTAAATCTTTGCGTGTAGCCAGATGCACTTTCACACAGTTTTTACATCTTTACGCCAAACCTTGCCCGCTTACTTGGCAGGTACTGGTGAAATTATAACCTGCCCTTAAAATGCACCAGGGACTCATCAACTGTAATATGTTTTTTGGGGGTGTATGCTTTGGCAAACTTTTTGCTAAAATGTTTTATAAGGGGCCTAAGCTGGTCAAGCAGTCAAAATTGGGGTCATCTCGGGGTGGGCACAAGGCATCATTGGTGAAATGTAAAGAACACTGAATTATTTCAAAGCGGCTCCTGGGCATGGCTATACGCATCATTGGGAAGTAATATCGGTGCTCCAATAAGACCGTACAGTGGGTTTTTTGACTAACCCCATATGCAGAACAATGCCCCAATAAACACAAATGTCCCGGTCAGTTACTGGGGTCCACCTGCGGTGCTGGGAATAAACAGAGGTGGGGTTTTGGCCAATGTATTGCTCTGCATAAATATTTGTCTGCGTCACCATTAGCTGCACAAAATCAGGGGAGAAACAAATGTAAGAAATCAATCTCCCTGAACCCGGATGCATCAAATTTGCTGTGAAATCAGGGACCTGGGGCAAGTAGTGTTCAGGAGTGATCCACAAGGGGTCAGAGGAAGCCTGAGGGGGCAATTCTTCAGTTCTTTGTCTCCTCCTGGGGGGTTCTTCTTCTCCACTAGATGATGATGATGAAGATGATAATCCAAAAACTGTATCATCTTCACTAGTGGACTCGGCTAAGAAGGCATATGCCTCCTCTGCAGAAAAACTTCTGCTGCTGNCACTAGATGATGATGATGAAGATGATAATCCAAAAACTGTATCATCTTCACTAGTGGACTCGGCTAAGAAGGCATATGCCTCCTCTGCAGAAAAACTTCTGCTGCTGCCCATTTGTATTTATTTTATGTAAAGATATTTAAATTTATATATATATATATATATATATATATATATACAGATGCACCAGATGCACATTATATTAAGTGGCTTTTATTTATACACCTTTATGAATAATATATATATATGTATATGTGTGTATATATTTATATATATACAGATGATGGGGACAGGGGACTTTTACAGGGATACAGGGAGTACAGGGATAGTGACAGGGAGTAGAAGAAGGGGATATCCTGTTTTTTTTCTTCTTTTTTTGGAGAACAATTGATCTGAATGTCTGGTCTGCACAGACCAGCCAATTAGAGCAATCGCCTGAGGTGGAACCACCTAAAACGGTCCCCGGGCGATCGCTGGTAACGGCTGCTATTGTTTATAGGACAGAAGGTTCGTCTTCACTCACCTCCCGACTTTTTTCCCCTTAGTCCCCTGCAGTGTTCTTTGCTCTGCATGCAGCCAAGGTGACCTCATGTGATCTGCTGCTGCTGCCATAGTGATTACACAGTGCCTTGGCCATTTCAGGGCCAGGGTGAGTGTTCATGCAGCACATGTTACTTATTATGTTTTATTATATTAAGATGATTAATGCAGTTGTGCTCCGATGTCTTTATTTAAGATTAATGTGCTCCAATGTCTTTATGTAACATAAAGATGGTCTGAATATTGCATGGCACAGATTGTGCAGATATATTGCATGTGTTACATCCAGGTCTGTTGTCTCACCTCTAAGGGCATTTACAAACTTGATATTTGTGTTATTACCATGACCTGCCCCTAGAGGCTGTTGTTGGACTTCTCTTGAACTAATTACAGGCCGTTTCCTGATTCCCAGCACCTGTGCCCTGGCTTTAAATATCTCCTTCGTCCAAGAGCAATGTGCGGGTCATTGTTTGTTTCATGCCTGTTCTAGTATTTTACTGCAGAATTTCTTTGTGTGTTTTTCTGAGTGTAAATTCTCCTCGGGGGTTGGGTGGGGGGGTGTGCAAACAGGGTGTTCAGGGAGTGCTAGTAAGACATGTTTTAGAGTCCAGAGGGACAATCATCTCCACCAGAACTGGTACGCCCAGGGACAATCCCAAAGCAAATGGCAAAACGTTCCAGAGAGGTGCACCTAAACAGGCCAACCTATGAGGGGTGGGATGGATTCTGTGGAGGGTGTAGAAATGGACTTGTTGGAAACAAGGAGAGGAGGTAGCCTGTCTGGAAACTGTCAGTGTTTAATTACTTCTCTGTATCCCTGCTCTTGTGTGCTTGAGCATACCAGCACTTGCACTGTTTATCTGAGTGTAAATACCTCTCAGTACTGTTGTATGTTTTCGTGTGTGTGCTGTTACACAGAGTTTAATTACCTCTCTGTAACCCTGCTTCAGTATACCAGCACTTGCACTGTAAAAGTACCCCTCAGTGTTCTTGTTTGGTTTCACACGTATACTGTGACTCTTGCTCTCATGTACCTTTTCCCTGTTTAGTACATCTGTTATATCTTATATCTTTTCCCCATCCATTCTGCCTGTCTGTCTATATTCCTCATGGTACAGCACTGCAGACACCTTGTGGCGCCAAACAAATAAGCAATAATAAGAATTACTGGTTGTAAAGTGTTATTTTTATCCATTTGTGTGCCGCTCTTCACTATTACTATGTTTTGGACTAAAAAGTCTCTTAAATGGGCAAAGGTTTTTCAAGAAAGTTGAGAGCCTACTGTATACTATTTTGTTTGTGTCTTTGTTCCCCTCATCCTTTGGGAAAGATCCGAACCATTATTGTGTCTCTTTTCCCCTTTAAAATATTAAATATTGAAATTTAGGTGATTCCATTTTGTCCAACTGCTATACCTTTACATTCTTAGCAGATGTGTCATGATCAGAAATTGGGTCTCTTTGATGAACATAAGTTTTATTTTAAAGTGCCTTGACTGTCTAAAACAGACTACACCCCCCTCCCCTTTCCCTTTCTTGTATCTTACACACTAAATACTATTCTTAATTCTTCAAGGTTTGTTTTGGAGGCTTGGGTTTATTCTTTTTATCTACACTAAACTCCAGCAACTTACTTTAAATGAGAGATGTCATTAACTAACTGATCTCCATCAACATAATAATAAAGGCTAAATATAGTACAAAGCTCATTTTAATACTTTCATTTTAAATATTATCATGGAATTGGTTACGTATGTTGGCAGATATTTCTAAGTAGGATCAGATTAACTTTAGCTCTATTCCTGAGTTAACATATCAGCAGGCTAAAACATCCAAATACCTAGTCACATCACATAAAACCTATGCATAATTAGTACTGAATATAAAATTCTGATTCGATCAGGACTGTGGGTTGTTTTTCTATATTGTGCATGTGTTTATTTAAAAAAAACAGAAATGAAAACTGTACTTTCACAAACACTCCTAAGAAAGAGGCTTACTTGGGTGGGATGCTCAAGTCAAAATGATGGGAAGATGTAAAACAATACATAAGTAATTATGTCAACCTTGTATTCTGTTAAGATTTTTGTTCATGGTTAGTAAGATCGGCCTCAGGTTAATCTATTAGAACATTTTATGCAGCTTTTGTTTTTTGCCTTGGACGCTAGAAATCATATGCAGCGCCTTTCATAGGAATATGATAAGAATATAGAACTATGGTGTAACGTTCTGCATAAATTAAGTGATAATTTAATTGAATTTAATTTTTAACACCTTCTGACCCTGCGTAGTATATATACGGCGCAAGGCAATGGTCTTTACAGAAGAGCGA
Organism: Platyplectrum ornatum; assembly: GCA_016617825.1. Taxonomy (NCBI): domain Eukaryota; kingdom Metazoa; phylum Chordata; class Amphibia; order Anura; family Limnodynastidae; genus Platyplectrum; species Platyplectrum ornatum. The sequence goes on from JABWIB010004983.1 coordinate 36,310, forward strand.
ACCCGAACCCGTCACTTACAGCTGCCATCCTACTGAAGCGTGGGGGACCAAAATTATTGGCCCCGGCAAAGGCTGCGATTGCTAGCCATTTTTCTCAATTTCAGTCCTGTATTAGATTTTTATTTTGTATTTAGGTAGCATTGTTATATAGCAGTTGTTTTTTGTTTTTCTGTAACTTTTGTGTATAAAAGGAGTAAAATGAGAACTTTGTTTTCATTGGTTGGAACATTTCAGTACAAAAAGTTCTTTCCCATGGATATTTCATCAACAAATAAGATGTTGTCTTTCACCTTTTATTAACCTTAGAACATAGAGATAGCTGCCAACTTGTAATTTATAATGTAATATGTTCCCTTTTCAAGCTCATTGTAATCATAATAATGTTAACAGCAGCATAAAATTGTGGCACAGATTTTAAATCAGTTAATAAGTTAATTTGGTTACCTATTTAAACAGTGTAGGAACATTTCATACTGAAATGTTAAATGAAAGGAACCCAAACACCTTTCTTGACAGTCTAACACTAAAGAACATCCACTAGTTCTCAGATTTGCTGATTTTTTTGTACATATAAACGGAGAACATAAATATTGTACATCATTTTACATATTAGAATAATTATTGTACACCATTTTACATATTACAATAAGTACTGTACAATTATATATTGATTTTATGGTATTTTATTATATTTGTGTACTGGTGTAACTTAAAGGGGGCCTCTGAAAAACTGTGTACTATAAAAGTACTATAATAATGTATTTTTAATTGTGTCCTCTCTTGTCTGAATTGTGAATTATTTTATCTATTAATGTGTGTAGCTATTTTTTATACCTATATTTATTTATTTATACCTATACTTTATTAATAATATGTAGTCTTTTTATATGAATTTAGCTTATATAAAATATATTATTGATTGCCATTTCTTTTTCACTACAGCTGATGGTCCTATGACGCTTAAAGATTACTCACAAGCAGCCTTAAGCACTACAGAAAGAAGAACTGTCAAGATTGAAGCAGAAGATGAAAGATAGCTGGCAAGACAATCTGCTCACCCGTTAAATAGAAATATATTACCATGATACGCAAGCTTTAAACTTTTACCATTGATGCCTCATTACTGTTTTTTGTATAAAATTGAGCCAAAGTTTAAAAGAACAATATAACTGTTAAAAAATAAAAGTAAAACTGAATTTGAACACACATTCCGTACAAGCATACCTTATAAAAATATTTCAGTTGGCTTGAAAAATTTAAGAATGTAAAATAATAGATTATTTTTAGATAATTTGCTAACTACATGGTAGCATATACTTTGATACCGTATCATTGTTGTCATTATTATTACTAGATTAAAAAGGAGTGTACATAAAACATGTCATAAGACATTGAATATATGTTAACATAAGAATGCAGGTCCTTCATGTGTTAAGACAAACATCCACCTAATTCTCTTCAGCTATTATGTCTGTCTGTCTATTTGTATTCCCCATAGTAANGCGATGCAGACACTTTTTAGCACCTAATAAATAAAAGTAAATAAAAAAATAATAGGGTTGCATCTGGGGCAAAAGGTTTAGCGATTTGAAAATTGTTTGGTCAACCATAATGTGTTGGTAACTTAACAAATAAAGAGCGTTTAGGTTTTCAGTAATTTTACACAAAATCCTACATGCAATTTGTTTAAATCGTACTAGCTACATTTATTAATGAAAAAGCTGACTAACATCAATGAACTAACATACTGCTTTTTCATTAATAAATGTAGTTAGTACATGTTGTTATTGCTTTATTAATTGTTGGCAATACTTCAGACATTTTCGTTGTTTAAAGCCATTAAGAAAAGTAAGTAAGAAAAAAATGCAGATCAATAACCATTTGCACCTCGCAAAGGGCAGTTCATTAAATGGCATGATTTTTCNAATGAATAGGAAAAAATGTGAATTGAATAGGATGAGTTTTTTTTATTTTGGTCTTGAGATTTTTTTTGTAAAATATGCATCAGTTGAATTGGAGGAAGTGGTAATAATGCATGTTATTTATTATTCAAATTGTGAAATAACATGCATTAAGTGTATCTCGCTTTTGAAGCTTGTGTACAATTTGATCCTGACTGTGGAAAAGCGCAATTTTCTGCACCATATGTGCAGGTCTTTTGGTTTGGTGGTGGTTTGGGAAGAGCATGTGCATGCACATATTTCGCACAGTGTGCAGGAAGAGGGTATGGTAATAGTACAGTAAGGGCTGCCTACTTAGAAGCATGGTGGTGCGGAAACTTTAAGGCAATGGGTCTGTTTTGGGATAAAATTGTCAAGCACTTAGAATTTTTAGATCAAGTCTTACAAACTATGATCTGGTACTCTATGTATCAGAGGAGGCATATATGTGAAGATTCTGGAGATTAATGTCAATGGATCTGATCATTGCAATATATAATATTATGATAGGTCAGAATTTTTATGTACTATATAGTTAGAATTGCTTCTTACTTGCCAANTAAGCTTTTTTTTGGTTATACAATTGTCTAATACCATATTTCTTATTACAAAAGGTGTAATTGCACATGTTTTTAAATAACAAAGTAGTCATAATGCTGTATTATAACAATCTGTATATTGGTGTACGTTACAACAATAATAATATTGATTACAATCTGGGAAAAGCCAAGCAATTATTAGCCCCATGCATTTAATTGTCACTTGAATCTGTGTTTTTGATGATGATCTAAAATTCTGGGCTTTTGGTAATGATTTCATTTTATTGTTCTCCTTCTGTTTAATATTAAATGTCAAGAAAGTGTTTCTATAACTGTATAAATCAATTTTACTATCACCGAAATCTGTTTATCATTTTTTAACACTGAAAGTTTGTTATTATTTTATAACCTCCCTATTTCAAGAGGAGGTCTACCTGCTGGAGAAATAACCTCCAAAGACACGCCAATTGCATGTAACATCAAACAACAAACATTCAACTGCCAATGGCTTAACAGAGGCATCAGTCTTTAAATACAGTTCCCACGCCTACCCCATACCTCCCAACATGCTGGGTCGGGGCCGCGGGACACATAAGCCCCGCCCCGGACCCGCCTGACTCCGCCCTCGGGCCCACACGACTCCGCCTCCGGACCCGCCCGACTCTGCCCAGACTCCGCCCCTCCCGCCAAGGCCACGCCCCCTTTTGACGCCGCGATTCGCTGTGTCATTAATAAAAACTTAAGTTTGTCCCCACAGCGAGACAAACTGCCAGGCGGGAGGGACAGCGGGACAGTCCCCCAAAAGCGGGACTGTCCCGCTAAAAGCGGGACAGTTGGGAGGTATGCTACCCCATGACTTTAACCCCTTCCCGCCCCAGGGTGTACATGTAC
>JABWIB010004984.1:26844-40338 GCA_016617825.1 Platyplectrum ornatum
CCATAAAGCTGATCTGATCCAGGACATATCATATACAGTCTCTTCATACTGTATGAATCTCCACTGATCAGGGAAATGACACTTACCTTAATGAACTGCAGTACAATGAGGGTTTTACTCTTGCTTAGAGACAGATTATCTGTTTACTGTTCTTCAATTGCAGAAAAAATAAAATGTTGCTGCCAATGAAGGCATGATGCTCTTATGAAGGCGTGATGCACTTTTAAAGGAGTTCACGTGTTGGTGTTATGTCAACTGTTATATCTGACAGTTCTGCGCATACTTACTTAGTTTATAGCTGGGTATGCAGCAGAACGATTCTTACATGTTCCAGACAATCAGCTGATCTGTGCTAAGATCTCCAGCTGCATGATTTCCCTGTCTGTTAACAATCCCAGAAACCTTTGCTGCAGTAATATGCTGCAATTACATACTCGTCCACAAGGCTCTATTCTGAATTCTAAATGGGAATTGTTGGTCCTTTTTGTGTGATCGACACCATAACCTTTCTGATGTGTACACAGTGCAAAACAATTGACATTTNAAATATTTTAGCAATGATATTTATAAGCTTTCAAAATAAACAATCATATGCTTTTTTCCAATATTAAACAGCAACACTTGACCATACTGGTAATATACCAGTCCTGACTGTCACTATCATGTCATTGGCACTATTGTTAACACACACACATAGGAAGTCTTTTAACCCACCAGTCTGTCTCTGGTTCACCTGTACACATACAATCAGCCCAGTGTCCTCAAGCAATGTTGTCTTTTGTGCACCAGAGAGAAGAGGCCTGTGGTAACCTGACATTACAGCACCACATGCTGGAGCCTGTCCAGAGGATTCCACGCTATGAGCTGCTCCTCAAGGATTACCTAAAGAAATTGTCTGAGGAATCTGGAGATCGGAGGGATGCAGAGAGTAAGTCACGTGCCTGGACAATAAGCTGAGCGTCCAGGCTTTCTGCATTTCACTTTATATATTACTGGTTCAGCCAACTTCTATGCTACTTATAGTTCCCAGCATGCATTGCAAGTCAGAGGTTTGCAGAGCAAACAAGTATATAGAAGTCCAGAATTAGCTTTGCTCTTATTATTATTATTATATTATTATTAATAATTAAAGAAGTGAAATGAATTGTTATGTCCATTGACTTTAAATAGAACATTTTCTTGTATATTGCCTCACTTTTTTCTTTTTTATTTTAATAAACTTATTTGTTTGTGCCACTGGGGATACTTTAAGAAAGCTTCTTTTGTGATTAACTGATTTTGTGATATTTGTCAAAAAATAAAATCTATACACTAGTTAGGTTCATATCACTTTATATGGACCCATACTGCCACCTGGTGGTTGCAAAAAATATTTTTTTTTCTGGTAGTGTTTAGTTAATTTTTTTTTTAAACGAAAGAAAACCCATCAAACCCCCCAACTTTAGATANTGTGATGTTAAGTACTATACTTTTAATCCTTTCATTGTTACACAAAAAACAAAACCCCGAAATTGCTACCAGTGAAAACAAGATATAACATGCAGTGTATTTGCCATGCTTTTTTTTCTCAAGTTCAGTAACAGAACCAGACCACTGATAAATAAACAAACACCACTATTGCTTATACTTTGTTATAAACTGAATTCACCAGCGTCCTGTCTGCAATATATAGGTATATAATATAGCAATGGTTCTTCCTGCAGAGTCCCTGGACCTAATAGCAACAGCAGCCGAACACTCCAATGCAGCTATAAGGAAGATGGTGAGTATTATCCTTTGAAGTCTTCTGTCACTTCTCATGCTTCTGTAGTCCATCAGTAACTCCCTTTCTCATTTCTCCCCTTACCCCTTACATTCTACAGGAGCGGATGCACAAGCTTCTCAAAGTGTATGAACTCTTAGGTGGCGAGGAAGATATTGTGAGCCCCACTAATGAGCTGATAAAAGAGGGACACATACTTAAGCTGTCAGCAAAGAACGGGACCACCCAGGATAGATACCTCATACTGGTGAGGACCACTGCACGGCCATCTTTTATTTGTCTAAATTATGGGCAATTAAATAACAGACTCAGCATCTTTTTCTTATCTCTAGCCTTCTGCATATCATTATCTCCTTTTCAAAATCTGTCTGCTTGACAAAAGAAAAACCCACAATTCCTGCTTTTGGGGTTTAATGAAAGAAAAGGAGCGATTAATTCAGAGTGGGTTTCAAACGCCTCTCTGCTCACTAGCTGTTGTGGCTGTGGTTACTGTGGTAACCCAATAATCCAGCAATTAGCAATTTATAGCCTGCCTTATGGTTTTATGTTATGTGTATTTATGTATGGTGTATATGTTATTATAGGATTTAAAAAAAATCTGATTTAATGAAATGCTAAAAATCCTAATTACTTTACTGGAAAACAGCCAGTACTGGTTAGGGACTTATTGACTGCTATGCTTGAAATATATGGTGTAGATTAAAGAAAAGCTGGCCTCAAGTGAGGAAATTGTCCAGTGATTGGGGCCAAGGTTGAGTCTTGAGAATTCATTGTGAGAGAGGAAGCCAGCATGCTTGAGGAAATTCCTTCATGAGATGAAAGGGCAGCCTCTGATCTCCAGGACTGTGATCCTTCATTACATAAACACTTCTACAATGCAAGTGGTCACATCTATTAGATGCAGAAGTAGAAGAGATGGAATGGTCAAACATACCCGACCCCAGAGTGTCACAGCATTATTGATGATCTGAGAGAGGAGGTTCACTTCCAGCTCCAAACTCAGCTTAGCTCAGGAGCAGCTTCTTACTAATTTATATCAAGGATGTCAACTCTCGAATTTCAGACAGTTCTCCCGAGCATCACTGGACAGTCTGCCAATCTCAGACTTGGGCTGAGACCCGATATAATTCACTGCCNCAGCCATGATTGTTACNATAATAGTAATAATGTCAAGCCCTGCCCATCCACAGGGCACGACACAAACGGTGGTCTTTTGGCATCCAGGGTGTCAGGACTTTGGGCTTGATTTACATAGATCACATCCTCTGTCCAAACCTCATGCTGCCAGGTACCCTGCTTTACACTGTCTGCTAATAAGTCTTTTATTAGTAAGAGTAGCTCAAAATAAAGAGTTTCCATGTCAGATCCTTAGAGAAAGGTCATCTGTCGGAATTCTGAATCAAGTGAATTGTGTTCTCGATCTGGCACAACAGATGATGATGATGATAATAACCAGTCCTGATTGTAGCTATGTTTAGTGATATAAAGGCTACTTAATATCTGCAATTGCCAACATAGCTTTTGCTTTATCACCAAAAAAGAGCAGCCTGTGAAGATATCTCATTGGTAGCACTGCTGTATTCAGTATAGCACTGCTGTACTATAGATATACTTCCCGATTGGGGTGTAGTTACNCATTGATATCAATATCATGNTAAGTTGTCATTTTATCTTAGATTNTCCATGGGTGGCTTAAGCCATTTCAGCAATGAATAAAGTACTATTCTAAAACTATAGGAAAATACAGCTGGATATGGTTGGGGACAGATAAGAATGTGAGGGATTAAGAATAGAAACATACATAGAANGTGACGGCAGATAAGAGCCACATGGCCCATGAAGTCTGTATAGTTGTTGTGGTGTTTTTTGGGTTTTATTTNACAATTCTGACCCTAGATCCTAAGCTTAGTTTTAGGTTTAGGATATGTGTATATGTACCNTGAGCATGTTTAAATTGTCCTACTGTGTTAGAGACTACCACTTTTGATGGGAAGCTATTCCGCTTTTCAACTAGGTTTGAAGTGATATTTCCCATAAACTCACTATCCTACATTTTGTACATATGCTCTTGTATTCTAATGTCTCTGTTGTTGTTATTACATGCACAGTCTCTACTGTGTTTATGTCTTCTGGATATAGACCTAAAAACAATATTCTCTTGTACACAAGGCTGTACCAATGACATTAAGTGGCATCATTACTTCTGTCTTTCTGCTTCTCCATATACAGCCAAACAGCTGAGTTGCCGTTCTCATAACTTTGTTACATTGCTTGACTTCCTTTAAAAAATAACTCCTAGATCTTAGTTCTTGTGGTGCTGTTATATTAAGTATTTGTGCTCCCAGTGCTTGAGTTTGCATTTTGGGGAACCCCTCACTATCCCCATAAATTTCATTTAATTTACTATAATCCTTTATTGTCTATCCTGTTACCAAGACTGATCCACACAACTATCTTTGTTTCCAATCCCAGCTTTTTTAACCATATGCAATGTCACAGGCCTTAATAAAGTCTACATAAGCTATGTTCACAACTTCCCCCACTTTAGTAATCCAGTTAAAATTCCCTGAGATTTTTTTGACATCTTTCCCCCAGTAAATCAGTGCTGCTTGGAATCCTGTAAGTTAATCAACTTCCCTATTACTGAAGTAAGGCATACTGGTCAGTAGTTGGCAGCTTATTCCTTTCATGTTAATAGTGACTGCATTGCTGCCCTAGAACTCATAAAAACCATTTGAATAATATAAATGTGTNTGTATGTATATAATATGTATAATTTTAATTGAATTTGCAACTATTAATTTTCTAAGAATGACTGTACATTTTTTGCATTTTGTCGGTTTGCCTTTTCACATCAGTATATATAACACCCTTTTAGTAAATGCCTAACGCCATGTCCTGTAATAATTTTTTCCCATGATTGACAGTTCAATGACCGCCTGCTGTACTGCGTGCCAAAGCTGCGTCTGATTGGCCAGAAATATAGCGTGAGAGCCAGGATTGATGTGGAGGGCATGGAGGTGAGTGTGGAGGCATGGTGGAGGACGTGTCATTATAAGTGGATGCAGCATTGCTCAGTCATCGCTCTTCTCTCCTCAGCTGAAACACAGCAGCAGTCCCAATCTGACAAGGACNTTCCTGGTGTCTGGAAAGCAGCGTTCCCTGGAGCTTCAGGCCAGGTACTGGAACTTGGAGAAATGGATGGAGAAACGCCAAGAACCTAATAACTATAGAAAAGTAGATTAGACGCTCAGCTGAGATTTCACTCTGAATAAACTTGTGGTTGTGGAATTGGATAAAGGCAGCTGCTGTATAGTCAGCGCTGCTGCAGTAATCCTGTTAGGGGCTGTTTTGTATTCAGTTAACCTGCACGTGAATATACACATCATAACTATTGCAACATGTGCTGACCTGCACAATGCATATTGCTCTATGTACAGGGGGCAGGGGCTCCACTCGTGCCCCCTTCCTCTACATACAGGAGACTACTAATCTGCACACCTTCCTCCCACACACAATCGGCACAACAGAGTTTCTGTGGTGCCGACTGTGCCATGTGACATTTCCATCGCATAGACAAACACCCTGTTCACTTAAAGATTAATCTGCCCCCACCTCTACATAAAGGATCCCCTGCCTGTAATGAAAGTCGCATATCGCTGGGCCAGTGAGATCCCATTTGATTATTCTAAAATAAATAAGTGGCTATTGAAAATAAGTATGTTTGTCTACTACAGGGGTAGGTAACCTGCAGCTGTCCAGGTGTTGGCTACATGCCCCAGCATGCTTGGTCAGGTATATACTATATCTATGCACTTAAAGCATGCTGGGATGTGTAGTTTGGCAGCGCCTGGAGAGCCCTGGGTTGCCTACCTCTAGTCTAGTACTACAATTCCTCTTTATGCTTTGATTTAATTTGTGATTTTTTTCTTTTTATACAGAACTGAGGAAGAGAAAAAAGACTGGATTCAGGTGAGTTTCTCAACACTAGAGTTACGTCACAGCACGGATTCTGTAACTTACTCAATATTCACTCCATGGTCTATATTTACTAAAGTGCNGGGATGCAATAGTGCTAATGTTGTCCATGGCAACCAATCAGATTCTAGCTCTTTCCTATTACATACTGGTGAAGGTCAGCTAGAATCTGTTGTTTGGGGCAAGTAAATCTGCCTTAGGAATAATAAAAGGTGGAGGGCAGACATCTCCTCTCAGCTCACCTGTCAGATACAGAAACTGACATAGAGATCATTGATCATTTATAATGCTTTTTTTTTTGTCCTGATGGAAGAAATGTAAATGTCACTATAAGACCATAAAAAGACAATTAATTAAAAAAAAAGTTAAAAACTAATATCTGATAGCCACTGATACAGTGTATTTCTGTGTTGTCTGTCATGTACAGGCGATCGAGGCTACAATGAGCCGTCATGAGCAGACTATGGAGACATACAAACTGCTAAATTCCTCCCATCGGGAAGACGACGAGACTCCTCCAAATTCACCGGTAAATATACAATGCTTCCACTGAAACCTATTCTAAATAAAGAATAGGATGGTAATAAACATTTACCATTAACTCGCTGAACAAAAATATTGTCTCATGGCATTTATGTGTTACTTAGAACACAGACCTGGGCAAGCGAGCGCCAACCCCCATCAGAGAGAAGGAGGTGACCATGTGTATGAAGTGCCAAGAAGCTTTTAATGCGATCACCAAAAGGAGGCACCATTGCAAGGCGTGTGGTCATGTGAGTATTGTTTTTTGTTATAATGCCCAATGCCAGCAGCTAGCAGCTGTATTGTCCTCTTTATTTAAAGTATGGGTGGATACACCCCATCCCCCCACCCACCCCCCACATTGAGGGGAATTTGCACAAGAGAGATGACCATTTCCATGAATTCGTTTTTATATGATTTCTGGGTTCTGTTTTCTGACGCTTTCTTGTTTCTGAACTTTCATATGTATCCTAAGGTTTTGACCCGTATGAAGCATCTTCTGTGTTTTTGTCTACACCTCACAGGTGGTTTGTGGAAAGTGTTCAGAGTTTCGGGCCAGACTGGTTTATGACAACAACCGAACAAATCGCGTGTGTGTGGACTGCTACAGTGCTCTGCATGGTTCTGCATCCAGCCCGGCTTCCAACTCTCACACACCACAGCGTAGGAAGTCTATCCTGGAGGTAACACAATGCCATGTGCTGATCATTAAGATTTTTTCAATATCTTCTTTTTTGTTTACCTTTAATATATGTATACTGAGCATCAAACAGGATCCTAATGACAAGAAATTGGACATTAGTTTATACCCTAAGAACTCCTAAAACTCTTCCTCATCCAAACTATCCAGTCCCATCGTTGTATCTGTTCACAAACTCCTTGACGCACATACACCTTTCCACTCTGTGGGATGTTTGTGCCATGAAAGGCAAGCATTATCTTTGTTTACTTACCATTAAGAAGTTCTGTTCACTACATTACTACCTCCTAAAAGTAATGAATGAGTGATGTCTGTTCCATTGATACTCGCAGAGGGGGCTGTCCAGTCAGTGCAAGTGAGATGAATAAGGCTGACATCACCCACTAATATCACTCACTTGCAAAGGGACCTGACATCATCCTTTCATTACTTGCAGCAGTAGTAAATAAACATAATGGTAAATAAACAATGTTTGCGTGGGAAATGCTCACTATACAGCGGAAAGCTTTACATGGACACATCTGTAGTCATAGTTAATTGTCTCTGCTGCTTATTGATATTGCTAAATACTTTACCTGTCTTGTGTATTGCTGTCAGTGTATTCTTACTTCCTGCTCTGTAATGTCTACATCAGATAAAGTAATTATAACCTTTATCTCTTAACATCCACTTTCTTTCCCCTCCCAGAAACAAGCCTCGGTAGTGGCAGAACACAGTGTCCTGTGCAGCTACATGCATTACATGGAGAAGGGAGCCAAGAGCTGGCACAAAGGCTGGTTTGTCATCCCTCAGAATGAGCCCCTGGTCCTGTACATCTATGGAGCTCCCCAGGTAGGAATATTAGTGATCAGCCAACCCATATGAGAAGGATCCTAGTAGCAGGAGCTTGTAATTTACACTGTCTTCCCTGTCTGTCCCAAGGATGTTAAAGCTCAGCGGAGCATCCCCCTGATCGGCTTCGAGGTGACTCCCACAGAACAGTGCGAGCGCTCTGACCGTAAGCATGTCTTCAAGATCAGCCAGAGCCAGCTCAGCTTCTACTTCAGCCCCGAAACAGAGGAACTGCAACGTCGCTGGGTGAAAGCCCTATCCAAAGCAGGCCGAGGCGAAGATAACAGCGCCAAACACTTAATCCTGGAGACAGAAGAAGAGACTGAGGGGACGNCGGAAGCCCTAGGGGACACTTGAGTGTTGATACACTACACTTCCTGCTTGGAGCGTGTGGACTAAACCATTTCATCTTCAAACAGGGGACTATTTTANATGTGAGGCTGAACTTGCTTGTCATGGCTTCACATGGGGAGGGCTGGACTCACCCATTATTTCTTCCATGTTCTACAAATGACCTGAGAGAACTGAACTGATGCGGCTGAACCAGAGGACTTCTGTGGACCTTCACCCTGCCTCTAGGACAGCTGTACAGGATGGGGGCTGGACTGACCCATCATCGCTTACATAGGAAGACGGCTGATGGCTGGAATGACCCATTAACACTTCCTACCCACGCCAACAGATGCTTCCATGTTCATACTCGAACCCATCACCGGCACTTTCTCTTTTTTTAATATGTTATGTATTATAATTATTTTAATAATATTTAGCAACACTTTTTTTTAAGTTGTTACTATGCTAGATGTGGAACATTTTGTTCCAAGTTTTGTTTTTTGTTTGTTTTTTTTTTTATACCATCATTCCAAAAAAACTCAATGTCCCAAAGTAGCCTGTTGTATATGTGTGAGAGAGACATAGGAGCAGATCCAAATAACCCCATGAAGTACCATAAAACATCGGAGGACCTTAATACCTCAACCGTGCCAAATAAGGAATCACAGTAATGACAATACAGGGCCAACGCGTTCATGACAAATCAGTCCTTTTGTGACACCCAAGGAATAGTATAAAGATACGCACATCCAGGATCATTATCTAGAAGATGATAGGACAGACCAGAAATAATGCACCCCCCCAGTGGAAACTATATACCAGACATAAGCAACCTACAAGCTTCAGCATGCGTTGCCTGCCATCAGTATGGTGTTGGAGCTTTAAGTGTCTATGTCCGGTGTATCCAATATAACACAGCTGCACTTTGTTTACTAGATTGTCATTTGTTGTTTTGTTTCAGTTTCTTTATAAATAGGGACCAATATTTTCACATGTATTGCTGGTGGAATGCACATTGTGGAGGGACTATACAAGCACTTCAATCACCTGACATCCAAGGTCACCCGCACATGCGATTCCCTGACATTAAAGCTGGCCATACACTATAATATGAATTGTTCCAATCTAAAGTTTTTTTCAAGAGTGGGCAAAACCATGTTGAATTGTAGGGGAGGTAAAATGAATGTCAGTGTTTGCATGCAGGAGAATACTTTAGTGTTGCATGTTGCACACAGATACTGACCAGTGTTANTGTTACACTGTTATTAGACTTGTGCTGGAAACATCATCTCTCAACTCTAATACTGATTGCAATTAATTCAATTTGCCTCCCCTGCAATTCAACATGGTTTTACCCACTCCTGAAAAAATCTTTAGTTTGGAACAATTTATCTTATAGTGTATGGCCAGCTTTAGTTATTNATGTGGGTGGGATAAGGCAGTACACATTGCATTCATTGTAATTTACACCAAACGAAAAAAAAAAGTTATCTTCCATGTTTGTCGAAATAGTACTGTTCACTGGATAAAACTTGCATTTTATGTTGGGTGTTTGTCTAACAAGCCCTGGCTAAACCTAAAGGAGTAAATATTACAACCCAAAATCTCCATCATGACTGGAATAGCCCCTTCCATTATTCAGATCCAGACAACTATTAATCTGCTGTGTAACTCTGTGCCAAATAACATCATTTTGACATGTGCCAAATGCCACAAGTTTCAACATGCCACTGCGCTTTAATAATCAGAATTATTTTAAGGTGTTTATAAATAAAGGTTTAAAATTTTGGACACAGACTACAAAGGCAGCTAACGCACAACCTTTATATGCGTCACCTGCCTCAGGGGTCTTCCTGCAAGACAAACCAAGGAAAGGCTTCTGTATGCAACANCATCTTTAGTAGTCGTCTTACACAAGTGTTACAAGTTGTAACAAACAAATCTAACAGAGCGAAAGATGCAGGCAACACTTGTGTATGTCATTGCAATAATTCTGTATGTATTTCAAATGCTTCTGCTGCCCTGTGAATAACCCGCTGTACTGCGTCTTTGGCACAGGATGTACTGCCAACAACTACGCACTTCTCTGCGTCCAATTTGTGTCTTGTGTTGGGCAGAGGCATGGCGTTGGTGGCAGGCCACTAGGGATGTTTGTATTAATCGCCTCACCCCCCACTTGGTGCTGGAGCTATGTTCTGTCTGTTCAATACAGTCTGTTTATTGCAACCAGTCTACCTTGAGTGCTTTTTGTGTACACTGTGAAACATAGTTTCTAATGTGATTGGCTGAACTCCATGAATCCTTCAAACCAACAACTGAATGTTGGCTTTACGTGCTATATTGCTATGACATTGCTCATATTTGTGCTGTTTGTCTGGAGTATAGTATATTGTCTTCTCCATCCTCAATGCCAGGCCTGATTAAAGGTCTTAGCTGGCCTAGGCTAAAACATTTCTGGCAGCCCTCCCCTCACCCCATTGCTATTTAAAAAATAATAATAATTTATATATATATAATACACATACATACACACACACAAGCTGCATTGACCCTGATAAGCCATCCCCCTCCTGACAGTCTTATGTTGGCCATACAACTGTCAGATATCAGGTGTGCTCCGCGGTCACCTATCGCATCGCTTAATCATGCCTGCTGCATGCAGGATTGGGGTAAATTACTGCCAGTTTCATGTACAGTGNTGATTGATTGAAACTGATTAGATTCCAAATTCTGAGCTTTTAAAATGAAAGCGATTTCCCAGTTGTATACCACCTATGACACAATGGCCTGGTGCAGCACTTCTCAGCGGGTACCAGCTACTGAGTGTGGAATGAGGTCAAGTACCACTTAGCAGATCATGCAGATATATACACACCACTGATTATGCTCTCTGGAATTTGGTATCACCCCTGGTTAAAAGGACAGTATGGCTGATACCTCTGGATTGCACAGTCACACTACAAGAGGGTACTCTAGTACCACAGGTTGGGATTGCGGTTCCAGAGCAAACAATCAACTTGTACAGGAGTTGTGAAACGGTTTCCCAGCATGCTTCAACAGCAGAGACACAGCAAATAACTGGCCCAGTACGATGGAGTCACAAAACGAGACTATGCCTTATCAGAACAGTTATTGTCAGTGCAGCACTAATAGTACCCGCTAGTACACTGGCACACAGTCCAGACAACAGCTAAATCTATTATTGATGACTGTCTGGTCTGTTTTCCCCAGTGTAGAGGGAATCAGTCATGGGCTATCTGCTGCACAAGCTGAAATACACCGGACTGACATCCTAACCATTAGGTTCGCTGCCTCGCGGAGCGCTGATTCAGCAGCCACAGTATGAGAAGACTGAGCTGAATGCAGCAGTGGCCTCAAGGCAAACACACTTCAGAGGTCTCTGTGATGAACGGANAGCTGCGCAAAAGATTCCAAGGCGATCAACCCTCTGTGGGGAGTAAGGCAACATATATTTGTATTCTGGCTGACAAAAACCAATTGATTTCTATCTAAGGTGAACATTGATCCTATGAGTGCCAGCAGAGAGCAGAGCCAAATGAAGGCATTGCCCTCTCTGTCATCTTTGAGGTCCCCCCTGAAGCTGGTTATCACCCCCACTGCCACTCTGGACCCGTGGCAGAGAAGGATTGGAGTGGAAGGGGAGGGGGGGGATTACTGGAGTTCAGTGGCCCTCAAAGACGACAGAGAGACGGGAGCCCGGGAATACTCGTCCTTTGTGCTCCCCCCTAATCTGGGTGCCAGTTTTACATAAATACAAAAGAAGCTCAGACTACATGAGGGGCTATATTTACTAAGCTGCAGGAATGGAAAAGTGGAGATGCTGCAACCTATAGCAACCAATAAGATTCTAGCTCTCATTTTCCTTTTACATGCTACAAAATGTCAGCTAGAATCTAATTGGTTGATATGGGCAACATTTCCACTTGCCCATTACCGCAGCTTAGTAAATATAGGCACAGAATTACATCCGTACACACGGCCTGATGATGCAATATAAATTCCTAACAAGCGGAGATGTCATCACTTGGATGAGGGTGCCGTCACATGACCCTATACGCTGCAAACAGCACCCATTAGTGTCAGCTTGATTGTCTGGTGTAGGAGTTAAGACAACTTAGAAATTAGAACATCAAAAATAATGTACAGCCCTATAAAGCCTTATTCCTTGTTATGTACCTATGCTGACTATCNTTATAAAACTCTATTGTTATAAGACCAGTGAAGGACCATGCATNTGGATGGCTTCTGTAAGCAAATGGACTCGTAAAACGTGCACAGAAGCACAGAATATTTAAGAGCTGTGTTCTGGAGTAACCTTTGTGGTTTCACTCTTGACGTAATAGAACTTTAATTAGCACAGGCAGCCCTGCAGCAAGTTACACAATAGAACAATGAAAAGAGTAGGGTCCTTCTGTGTCACAGGCCAGGGGGCAAAGACCTGTTCACCTAACCAACGTATTCGCTTGTGAGCTGCTGCTATAAAAGTGGTTAAAGCGACATTCTGGCTCATTGACTGAGGAACACTAATTACAATCAGAGAGAACCCTGTCATTTTCCCAGAAGCATTAATCAGCAAGCCCCAAAGCTATCAGCACTGTATACTAATGTATATTTCCAAGAAGCATTCCATAGAATACATTGTGTTTACCAAGCGTTAAGACTATTGTTACGTGTCTGGTTTGGGTTCCCAGACCATCTGTCTGTTCCTGCTATACTTTTTCTTTTCTCTAGTTTTTATTTTTCAGGGTTCCGGCTCAACTTCCACAGATCTGAGGCTATATCAAGCATTAAGACTATACTGAATGCTACAAATAATTCAACTGTCAGAGTCTGTGCTTTATATAAAACTGGTTCACTGGCCTTTAGCTGCCTGATAACAGAGTACGCCCTTTGCTGTACAGAGAAAGAGGTGAAATGTGCTGGGAACAATTATATGATTTTGGAAGTACAAGAAATGGTATTTTAAAATCTTATTTGGTTTTAAAAATGTATAATTAAAGAATAAATAAAATACAATTAAAGCCTGAAGGCTTCTCTCCCATAGTGCACACAGGAAGGGGATGCCAAGAGCTTGGCAGAGGCACTTAGGCATTCTTAAGCAATACCAGGACCGTTGCCAAATTACACACCAGCGAAGAGAAAAGGACGCCATAAGATTAGGAGACTGCAATGCACTTCAGACTTAATGGTTACCTTGGCTCTGGTTATCCATTACCATGTCTACATGTAAATTAATTACCATATATTCAAGAGAAAGAAAGTCCATTTTAAGACACTATGACATCCTCTTTAATTGTCACTAACATAGGTGTGTCAGCTTATGTGAACAGAAAGCCTTTTGTCAAAG
>JABWIB010004985.1:14921-27133 GCA_016617825.1 Platyplectrum ornatum
AAAGCGAGTCCTGGTCATGGCTGTATGCATCATTGGGGAGTAATATAAAATAATGGTGCTCCAATAAGACCGTACAGTGGGTTTTTTGACTAACCCCATATGCAGAACAATGCCCCAGTAAACACAAATGTCCCGGTCAGTTACTGGGGTCCACCTGCAGGGCTGGGAATGTGAACAGATGTGGTGTTTTGGGAAATATATTGTTCTGCATAAATATTGGTCTGCGTCACCATTAGCTGCACAAAATCAGGGGAGAAAAAAATAATGAAAGAAATCAATCTCTCTGAACCCGGACACATCAAATTGGATCCCTGAGTTAGCAGTGAAATCAGGGACCTGGGGCAAGTAGTGTTCAGGTGGGGTGATCCACAAGGGTCCGAGGAGGACTGAGGGGGCAGTTGTTCAGTTCTTTGTCTCCTCCTGGGGGGTTCTTCTTCTCCACTAGATGGTGTTGATGATGATGCTAAGATGATAACCCAAAAATGGTATCATCTTCACTAGTGGACTCGGCTAAGAAGGCATATGCCTCCTCCGCAGAAAAACTTCTGCTGTTGGCCATTTGTATTTATTTTATAAAAAGATATTTAAATTAATATATATCTTTTATTAGGTGGCTTTTATATATACACCTGTATGTATATATGTGTATACAGATGATGACGGTGATGGTATATATAGATGCACCAGATCCACACTAATTTATATATATATTTATTTTATATATATTTTATATATATTTAAATTAATCTATTTTTAATATTAGGTAGCTTTTTTATATATACACCTGTATATATCTATGTATACAGATAGTGATGGTGTATACAGATGCACCAGATGCACACGGACAGGGGACTTTTATATATATTTAAATTAATATATATTTTTTAATGTACAGTGGCTTTTATATATATATATATATATATATATATATATATATATATATATATATATATTTATACATATGGTGGGGACAGGGGACTTTTACAGGGTACAGGGATAGTGACAGGGACTTTGGGAAAAAGGTATATAGGAATAAAGGGATCAAGGGATATAGGGATAAATCAGCAAGTGCAATAAATGTCTTTTAAACACAGTAAATTGCTCTCTTGCAGAACAATCTCTCTCTCTCTCCACAGCTCTAACAAGAGTGAAGAAGATGGCGACGTGGATGAGAGTTATTTCCTGGATTTTTTGTTTTTATTTACTTTTTTCTTGTACCTCCTATTGGCTGAATGGCTGGTCTGTCAAACTAGTTTGCTTTTACATAAAATACATCATACACTGTTTTTTTAATTTTTAAATCTAGTTTTCACCTTTATCAATTGCTACCGGAGTCTATATATGGCCCACGATATTCCTAAACACCATTATGTGCTACACAACTTGCCTGACAGGCACTCCTTGATGAAGGCACAGGACACCTCTGAATCTTTTGGATGTCTGGCAAAAACATGCACATGACTTAGGTTCAACCATATAACCTTGAAGTGAACAAAAAGACAGAACAGCCATGAGAAAAATCACACACATAAAGAGCCATTAAAGTTGTGATGGAGTGTATTTCTATTCAAATCAAATGATAGGGTGGCAGAAACGGTCTTTGTGGAAAGTTGGGATAAGTGGGTGGTTGTGCATAGTGCTGGTATGTGTGGGGTTGTTGCAATGTGTGAAAATAGGTTGGTCGAATGGGTTGGGGATGAATAGGCTTGTGAGATATGAGTGGCAGAGATGAATGAGAAGGTGGTAAAATGGAAAGAAAGGAAGATTCTGAAGATGGATGTTGTGGTGGCAGTGCTGGTGGGGGTACATTGGAGGGGGTTGCGTTTACAAATGTAGTTGGTGGTGACAAAGGATGTGCAGGGAGTGCTGGTTGATGGATGCGTTGTGAATGAGCACAGGAGGTGGCATGGGAGGCGGCACGCCCACGAGCACGCCTTACACCGTGACCATGTTGCGGGAGTGGTTGGATGGGTGCTGATGGGATTAGTTGGTTGGGTGCTGATGGGAGTGGTTGGATGGGTGCTGGTGGGAGTGGCTGGATGGGTGCTGGTGGGAGTGGTTGGATGGGTGGCTGGGGTTGGGTGGTGGTGTTGGCCTGTGACGTGGTGGTGTTGATGTGCTACGTGGTGGTGGTGTTGGTCTGTGACATGGTGGTGTTGGTGTGCTACGTGGTGGTGGTGTTGGCCTGAGAATTGGTGGTGTTGGTGTGCTACGTGGTGTTGGTGGCTTGTGAAAATAAGGTTGGAGAGAAATGGAATGAAGGAGACAATGGATTTGTGTCTAATGTATTGAGTGGCTGGTTGTGTGGGCTTGAAGTATGGGTTGTTTGTTGCAGAGTAATTATGGGCTGGTTAACAATATGTTCGACAAGTAAATAAAAATTTCCAGATATGCTGCCCAAATGTTTTGCCATCACACCTAAATATTCCTTTTGACTCCCTAACAGTGTAATAATTAGTTGAAATTTGGCACTGGCAATCATTTCTTGTTGGTCTTGATCCCGTGGTAATTATGCCACAGCTTTCTCAGCCATTAGGCCAATATGGTCATCTGGTAATGGACCCATAGGGTGGTCTGCATCATCTGGCACAGCATCATTATCATCATCATTATCTGGAGAACAAAACATGTGCATGTAAGCAATAATGTCCATCTTTATAGGCCAACACAGAAGAAGGTTTAGACATGTCCAATATGTGTCCTTAGGGTTAATGTGTTACATGCAAATTTATGTACATTTACAAAGGTTGAACAATGTAATAAGTATCAAGTCCAACATATTTATTAACATAACATTTAAGTTGTGTGTGATTCTTCAACTATCTATCATTCTATGTATGAACCTATATATATATATGTATATATATATATATATATATATATATATATATATATATAGGTTCATTATGTAAGGAATATCATTAAGTACACAATATAGATAATATATTGTACATTTAACACACAAATAAATGTTTTTACCTTAAAAAACTAATCAATCAGTATTTACAACTCAGTTCAGTGTCAAATTTTGCCAGTAAAATATATTTTTGGGTATACTTAAATAAATTTACATCTATCATCTAACATTGACTACTAAATATGTGTAAATGTATGAGTAGATTGCCATAAATGTACTTACCATGTTTTGGATTCTGTAGCAATCATTGAGGAGCACCATTTGCAGAATCCAGCTCACTTACCCCCATGGCTTCACGCATGGTGACAACTGACAAGCCGACAGTTTCTTGGTCTCTTAAAGCAAGAGATGATGGGAGTTGCTCATTAGGATGGTCACGTAAGAAATGTTGTCAGTCACGCAATATGTTTTTCAGCCAACATTTGAAGTCTTGCCACTTATCATACAGAGTGTGTTTTAAACATTTTATATGTTTATCATTTGAATGTTGTGTATACTCATATTTTGCTAAACTTCTTGGACAACTAATCACATCACCATCCATTACATTTTTTTTTACAAATCTAACATATGTCGCCATTTACAGAGTAACACTAACACCTTAAATTATGTTATTGTGATTTAAACACATATATTTAACNAGACAATCTTATAATACATGACCAAGTTATGTACAAAAAATATGTTTAAACCTAATCATGGAATTTTGTACCTGTTTTTAATAACTTTCATTGTTCTGTGTGTCCTTGCTATAGCATTGACTTGGCTACGCACACAATTCCACACACGTTCTCTTTGTTGTGCTGTGATGTTCCTTTGGCCTGAGTAGAAACCGGCAACACATTCCCTCACAATAATGTTAATTTCTTGTGAGTTCAAATTTGGCTGGTGATTCCTAAGCACCTGCTCAGCTATGGTGACTGTATGGTAATGGCACACTGCAAAGGTTTTTGCGCACATTTTTATAAGAAATTAGGGCGTGCATTTTCAACCAATCAACAAAAAGTGCATAAATTACGTACACATTTGTACTTGCACTGCCATTTCTGCCTTAGGGTTCTATAAAAGTGTATACATGTGCGCATGTTTGTGTAGCATACTTTTCTACATGCCGTTTGTGCACAAACCTTTACTCCTTAATGGTACGCATCTTGTCAATGTTGCTTAACGGTGTAATGTTTAATGTAGAATGTTATGTGCATAAAAGTTAACATTATCTTTCTAACACACACACTATCCATTTTTTGGCTGTAGTTTCTGGATTGTGAAAATGGATCCTGCAATGCTATGTTTATATCCATACTTAAGTAAACATAATAGTCCCCATAATAGTCAATGTATATTTATACTCATAAGCGGATGTGTATTGTGAGTGCTCACGTTACATGTGGTTTTTCTTCCCTATTGTAAACACTTGCATGTGCTCTCATAATTTTACATATTTGAAATAGTCCTGTGTATTTTTGTTTTGTGTGTCTTTGACAAATGTGGTTCCTGTGTGTGTGTGTGTGTGTGTGTGTGTGTTATATGAATTGATATAAGTGGAAAATGAATTATTTATAACATTGTTGTAAAAGAAATTATTAAATTAAAATAAACTATATTATTTTGACTCTTTAGCTCCTCCTCATACTACCTGCCGAGGATTTGGAGGACACACCCACAGTGTCTGCCAGTACTTCCGCCATTGCCCCACAACCAAGGAGGCGGAGAGCTCCTTCTGCAAGAATCTACCGGACCCATGTGACTCTGTTTGGGATGTGTGACACAGAGGTTCGCAGGCGGTACACATTACAGGTTGTGCAAAGTGTCTGGAATCACATATAAGCATCCGTACAGCAATACCACCTTGTTAAGTGTGTTACAGTTTTGTGCATCTGGAACTTTCCAGACNCTTAGGGGTGCTGCCTCGGGGATGTCCCATGCCTCCTTCTGTCGGGTGCTGAAGGTTGTGTCCCGGGAATTCCTTAGGCATGTATCCCACTACGTTTATATGCCTATGAATGAAGAAGCCCTAGTGTTGCGAAAGCAAGCATTTTATGCCATTGCTGGTTTTCCACACGTCATAGGGATTGTGGATGGAACGCATATACATATTGTCGCTCGTGGGAATGACAAGCATATATTTATGAATTGCAAACAATTTGAGTCCATCAATGCTATGGTTATATGTGACCATTCTCTTCAATTCCTTTGTGTAGTACCGCGTTTTCCTGGCTCATTGCATGATGCATTTGTGATGCGGTCCTGCAGAATGTGGCAAATATTAACTAATAGAGCTGCACAATGTAATAGTGATGATGCATGGCTCCTAGGTAGGTCATGCTTATGTTTTCAGACTTCCCTTTGAAATATTCACAAATGATGTCAATGACTTTTTATGTTGCCTTGTCCCTGAGCTACATCTTATTTACTCATGACTTACACATACACCTTTGTGTAGGAACAAGTGTCACCATGATCCAACAGTGTTCAGTGTCTGAGGGTTGATTGTGAATATATACATTAGTTAAAGGCCGTGTAAATATATTTTTGCATACACATTTGTAAGAAGTGTTTAAAATGTGTGTTGCCAAGAACTTTAATTATTGATTTGGCTCTAAACCATAATAAACTACAACTGCTTTGCATTAATTAGTTTGGCTCAAATGACAACCAATGGTTGTTTTCTTAAATGGTAACACTTGCACAACTTTGCTATTTGTTTCAATTTTGTTGATCATACACTTAGTATTGTGTGTGGGTTTTGAACATCATTATTATGCTATATTTTATTTGCAATGTAATATGGTTTTATGTTTTTTCAGGAGACCGTGCATATCCGCTTCAGCCATTTCTCCTTACTCCCTTTGCATGGCCAGACATGGAGGCACAGGTTGCATACAATGCAGTACATACCTCCACCAGATCGGTCATAGAAAGAGCTATAGGCGTTGGAGGTGCTTGGACCGATCTGGAGGAGCACTAATGTATGAACATAGTGGTCCAGAATCACAGTCCACCAGTATTTAAACTAATGTAGGGAAAGTAAAAATATTTAAAAGTATAGTATGCTCTGGTGCTTACATAAGTAAGACCTTATCATAACAGCTTTAGATCACATACTAATAGTCTTGAAGATGGATTTTACATGTAGTAATAAACCACAATGTCTGAGTTATGTGACTTTTATTGTTTAAACATTTTTGCATTAAAACATGCAAATTCATGACAAAATACCTTTCACATACCTTTGCAACCCTTTATTTTGTGTACTACACTTGCACCTTTGGTAAACTTGCACATGCAACTCTGAGTATGGTCATGAGTTTATATTTATAATGTAAACACAAGGTACAAACAAACACTTGTTTATTGAAGAAAGGGACTAACATATTTTGTTGTACAAAAAACTTTATTTTTAAAAAACTGAAACTTAAACATGGTACATTTGATGCATCAGGTCCCCCATGTCCCACATACACTCACTGAGTCTGTGTATGTATGCACGTTGCTGTAGGAGTCACTGGGACTGTGTCTCCTCCTGCACATCAGTATCTTTAATATATAACAAATTTAAGAAACAATTTTTTATCAAGAATGTAGTAAAGGTGTTAACAGCTGTAAACATAATGAATACATAGATGACAACCTATTTGTTCCTTAATCTTAGTGACCATGCTGGTCTGTTTGCTTTAAGATTCCCTTGGGGATGTTTGGATAAACTTAGCAAAAGGAGTTTATAGATGTTCACAGAGAGGAAAAATGTGTTTCCTGAAAACCAGCAACATCCAAGGCAATTCTATGTTTATGTGGGGAGTTAAGGCCCTTTACATTCAAACAGATAAACTTAACCATGTTTCCATAGAGCGTGAGCGATGGTATAATGTAGCAAGGAGGCAAACACTAAACAAGCAACCCTTAGCTTGGACATGCTCAGATGGAGGTAGGGGAGCAAGGGGGGAAAGGGGAAAACCTAAACAGGCCAGGAACATCGGCCTAGAGAATTTGTCACAAAAAGGGAAAGGGGGCAAAAAGCGACAAATATTTAGGAGGAGGGGGCGGACCCGGAGAATAACACCCCCACCCCGGCAAACCAGTCAATATAACCGAGCGAAAAATCAGGAATCATGTAAATACAGAACACCCAAGAATGAGAGCACAGAAATATACAAAACATTAGTTACAAAAACTTCCAGCATAACGGGCTGAACATATTAACAGGACTGTAAATAAGATTGTAGCAATATACAAAACCTAAAGGCAGCAGTCCGGTAGGCAGAGCCAGTTGAGTGCGTTGGGGACAACTTCACGAAGATGAGGAGGATCTTTCAACTGTCGTCCAGTCGGATGTCAGGCGAGGAACATTCGTCGGCAAAGCCTGTGGACGTGGCAGGTGCCAGTCATCAAGGAGCTTCAGACCTGCATCAACTGAAGAAACAATATGGGTTGAGTCGTCCCAACGGATCAAGAGCTTAACAGGAAAGCCCCACTTGTAGGGAGCATCATTATCCCGCAGAACTTTAGTGATTTGGGCAAAATCCCGTCGCTTGTTGATTGAAGTGGCGGAGAGATCTTGAAAAAGTTGTAGGCGCCCAGAGCGGCGTTGTCTGGGCTTCTTGCAGCTTTNATGATGTCTTCTTTAACCCGGAAAAAGTGCACCCGAAGCAAAGTATCTCTGGAAGCAGTGCTGGGAGCAGTTTTGGCCTCAGGAAGACGATGGATCCTATCAATCTCAAAATCCTTCTCTGCCACCCCTGGCAGAGTCCGGGATGCCCCGTATTTTAATATTATTCCGCCGGGATCTATCTTTCATGTCCGCCAGCTTCACTTCTGCTTGCAAAGACTCCTGCACAGTTATCTCAGAATTGTGAGAGCTGACCACTTCTTCCATCTTAGTCTCCAGATACGCACATTGAGATCGGAGAGGCCACGATTGAGATCACTAACCGCAGACTTCAGATCAACAAAAAAAACTGTGGCAAACAGCTGGTGAAGCGTACGTATGGTCACTGGGGCGTCAAGATCCACTCCCGCTCCAGAAGCAGGGGAGGTAGTAGGGGANTCAGACGAGTTTTTGTTTCTTTGGCGGCATATTAGCAGGATGAATTGAGCTGCAGACACCAAGGGAGCTGGGAGGCATCACATACTGTAGGTAGTACTGGGGTGTATGGCAGAGACTGGAGAGCCAGGGCAGGGTAACCCACACGATGCTACATGACAGCTGTGAGAGCAGCAAACAGAGTGAAGGGGCTCCGCTGCAAGACACCGGGAGCAGTGGCTGGTAGCAGTAGTTGGGGGCCCCTAGTTGTCAGGTGTAGGGNAGGCACAGGCAGGAGGAGGGACNGTGCACAGGGCAACAACAGAGCAGAGCAGGCAGTTCTGGTCAGCAGCAGTACTGAGTGAGGCACTGGCTGATTGCAGCCACAAGATGGCGCCAGAGAGCCGGGTTGCTGTACCTGGGGGGACTGAGGGCAGCCTATGCCGGACAGCAATAGCACCAGAGGCAGTGGGATGGGGTACACATCCAGTGAAGACCCCAGCCTGCAATGGAGCCCTCCAGCGATGACCAGGTCCACAGGCAGCAGCCACACAGCAGACCAGGAGACACGAGGAGGACACAGGAGACATGAGGAGCCCCTCAGCGGCAGATAGGAGAGGAAGCCGGTCCAGGAGAGCAAGATGGCGGCCTGCCGTGATTGCACTGCGTGCAGGCCGCTGCCAGCGAGGGACCCAGCAGACTGTGGGAAGCGGTCCCCAGCCGCAGACAGGAGACCGGAGGAGCCCCACAGCCACAGACAGAAGAGGAGGCAGTCCAGGAGAGCAAGATGGCTGCCTTCCACGATCGCACTGCGAGCAGGCTGCAGCCAGCAGGGTAACAGCTGTCTGTGGGCAGAGAACTGACAGTGCCCACACTGCCCTGGAAGGAGCCTGGAGTCTGGGAGCACAAAAAGGCAGCCTGCCAGAGACCACCAGCTGAGGGGCCACCCGAAGACCCGGAGAGCTGCATGGAGCCGAAGTCCCACGCAACCGGCTTGAGGTAACGCCAGGCTACGCCACCTCGCATGAGAATATTTTATAATTACGTGCAGGCATTTAATACACGTAGAATGTGAAGCATGTTAACATCCACATTAGAACCATTTACATTTTTNNAAAAAAATAAACTTACTTCTCCTGCTTCTGTTCTGCCTCCTTAGTTCCTTACAAAATTTTTTGATCAGTTCTGGCTGCCTGCGGCGCAAATCAGACCAGCAATGTATAATTTGGGCCTGGAGCGCAAAGGTGCGCAGCACAACATCATATGCCTCATTTTTGCTCCTATTTGAGGCAAAATCAAACCTGCGCTCTAGATGCTTTTCCATATATTTGAACATTATGAAAAGCTCAGCATCAGTCCATGCTGCTGCTCAAGGCATTTTCACAATCAAAATGGTGGACTCTGACAGCAAGAAATGAGCATGACCGCAGAGTTGTCACCTGCTCATCCATTTCCACATCTTTAANTTGTCACGCATCATTTTGTCTCCATCCGCAGTAAATAGGAAACTTTGCCCATGGTGACCTGACACTCAAACATAATGTGAGTGTGGCCTATTGTGAAACATTAGGGAATGTGTGAATGACAGTTTATATATAAAAATTAGTTTAAAAATTACTTTGACATATGAAGTTATCACACGATACTAATATTGGAAAGGCTCTGAAGACAACAACGAATCAAAAGTAATGGCAGAATGTGTGGTGCAGTTTACAATAATGCAGCATACATTTCTAAACTTTGCTAGGGCAAAAGAAACTCTAGGGGACGTCGCGGAATGCTGGGTGGAGACGGTCGCATGCCAGCTGTGCTCCATACCTGACTGGCTTTTACAACTATTTTTTGGCTCTTTTCTCCTACTCTCTCGAGCCGCCTGCCTTGTGAGACCTTCCCCTACTACTTGTCTCACTGCTGGACATCCCTGCTGCCGTTGCCGGACCGTTGGTGGTGGTTTGCCGTGCATGCGGCCTGCCGCACTGGGGGACCCGATTGCCTGGCGCCCCGGAGGGTACTCCGGCCCACAGATCTGTTTTCAGTTCATAAAAGGGGATAAAAAAAAGAGATACCTACCCTTTTAGACTCCTTTTATCCCATATACCTCGTATCTGGGCACAGACGCCTATTCCCAGGACTTCACTATGTCTACTAAACCGGCGGCCAAGCGCCCTCCGCCAGGCCCTAGGGCCTCTATTTTAAAGAAGCAAGGATTGGTTCCAGAAGTTTCTGAGTCTCCCTTCCCATGTCAGTCGATCCCCCAGCCTGGACTCGCTTATCCTGGCGGTTATTTCTGATTTGGCCAATGATATCAAACTAACTTTTCAACAGGAACTGAAGAAGGCGGTTGCTGAATTCAAAACTCAAATTGCTGCTTTGGGCACCCGTACGGATGCTTTGGAGCTCAAGACAGACGACCTGTGCCGCTCACAAGCTTCCACTGACTGTGAACTCTCTCTCCTTCACTCAGAAATTGATGATCTCAAGGAGAAACATGAAGATCTTGAGAATAGGTCCCGTAGGAACAATGTCCGTGCCCGGGGCATTCCTGAATCTGTTCCTGTCGCCTCCCTTCCAGAATACCTTGTTGTTTTTTTCAACAAATCTATGGAGAGGCCACTGACACTGAACTACAGCCTGATCGTGCACATCGTGCCCTGCGCCCCCGCTCCTCTTCGGATACCCGGCCTAGAGATGTCATCGTCCGCTTTCATTTTTTTCGGATAAAAGACTTCTTTACCTGACTAGGAATCAGACCACTATCACTGACCGTGAGGCTCCTCTTCAAATATTTCAGGATCTAGCCCCTTCTACTCTTCAAAAGCAGAATCTGATCCCCATCACCAAAATCTTCAGTCAACACAGTCTTAAATAGAAATGAGGCTTCCCCTTTCAACTACAGGTTACGGCCAATGGCTCCTTGCATACGATTAAGATTTTAGCTCAAGGTTAAGCTCTCCTGGAACATCTTCAGCTCCTGCGAGACCCGCAATTGGTTGCATCTTCCTCGTCCTCTTCTACTCCTCTGAGAATGAAACCTCCGACTGCGGACTGGACCGTAGTGAAACGACGGCGTCGACCTTCACTCACTCTGACCTGATACCT
Source organism: Platyplectrum ornatum (assembly GCA_016617825.1). NCBI lineage: Eukaryota > Metazoa > Chordata > Amphibia > Anura > Limnodynastidae > Platyplectrum > Platyplectrum ornatum. Next base: position 25,958 of record JABWIB010004985.1, read on the forward strand.
GGGACTCTCCAGTCTGCATCCAGTTTTATGCTGGCTTTCCTTGCATGATGGTCCCCATTCTTGTACCGGTGCTCCAGATGGACTCCTCTCTTTACCGGGACTTCCTGTTTATTGCTTTCTAGTTCCAGCTGTGTCAACTTCGTTGTTTTCTGCTGTTGCTCCATTTCCTCTTTCTGTTTCTTTGTATATTGTCAACACCTGGCCCCCTTGGGCCCCGCTCCATCACTCATATTCNGTATGTGAAGTTTCTTTCCCCCTTACTAGTTCGGTATTCTGATTACCTTTATGGCCTGGTCTAGACAGTTCTCTGGTTTTCTCTAGTGTTATGTCGGACACTGTTGCTTGGCCTATTCCCCATCCCTGATACCCTCTTTCCCTTTCCCCCTCCCCCCCTTACTTTTCCCTTTGTACACGAGATAGACTTGTTTTTCTATAGCTACGTATTACGGGACCCCCTAGGGCTCTAGCTTGGTGACACTTTTCCACGCCCTTGGATACATGCCACCCCCCTTCTACCCTTCTCAATGCCCTTCTTACACTTTGAGGGTTTCTGCCTAGTTAGGCTTTCTAGATTTCTCATCTTTTTTCTTTTTTTCCTTTTTCTCTCCCTCTCTCTCCCCTCTCCCTTTCTCTGCTTTGCCACTCCTGGACCTGGCAAGTTGCCTCATGCTACTTAACCTCACCGTTATTCTACTTTTTTTGAGCATGTCATTTTTCTTCCAGCTGCCATGGCCTCTGTGAGGATGGTCCTGGGGGNCCTGGACCACCTGCGGGCGGACATCGTCTTCCTGCAGGAGACTCATCTCACTGGTCCACACTAATCTTTGCAGTAAGTCCTTTCCCCAATCCTTTTTTGCCTCTGCGGATTCTAAACAACACGGGGTGGCGATCCTGGTTGGGAACACTATTGTTACACACAGTCACAGGATAGTGACAGCACCTACCTTTCTTTCTACCTCTCCTGCTCTGGTCCCAATCAGTTCATGCCTCTATAACACACGCTGTAACGCTGCAGCAGCAGCATGTTTCATGTCTCCCTGTTTGATCCAGAGAGGCCTGGAGGTTGCCTGGCAACCAGGTAGCCGAGCCTCCTCCACATCACTTCCTGGGCGTCACACTGACGTCTCAGAGCCTGGCCAGGCACGCCCCTCTTCTGATTGGTCCAAGGTACTATTT
>JABWIB010004986.1:29446-39979 GCA_016617825.1 Platyplectrum ornatum
CCTGTCCAGGGTCATTGCGAAAGTTACCTTTAGCTATAACATGGAGGTTCTGGATGCTCACTACTCCCTACGGCCTGCCTCGCCTGTAGTTAGATGGCTCGGTTGGGGCGGAATACCTAGCGAGAGCCCAGCCTGCATGTTCACCTCCGCTTCCCCTGAGCCCCGAGTCTCCTGACGCCGCACTTTCCTTAGACTCTGAGGCCTCTAAAAGCCCTCCACTGTCTGTGTTGTCTGCCTGACCACTGCCCCTCTTGAATGTCTGTCTGTTTGATCATCTACTCCTGTGTATTTGCATGATCACTAGTAAACTTTTGACATCCTCATTATCTGTTATGCGGACCAGATGTTATCTTGTTTTTTCTTGTTATACGCTGCATAATCTACGAATGTATATACCCTCGCCTTTGCATCTATTCCGGTTCCTCTCCCCTTCACCCCCTGCCCCCTCCCCCCCCCACCTGCCCTTTTCTTGTTTACCAGAAAATATGTGCAGATTTATTGTACGCCTAGTGCTGTTGTGTTATTGTTCAATATGCTCCTGTTGAGTGCACTAATTGTATGGCGACTTTCTAATAAAAAATGTTGTTTGAAAAAACATGGATTTTAATCCTTGTTGATGTTTTTATGGCAATTAAAAATCACACAATATATCACAAAATGCATCATAAACACATCACATCATAAAACACTATACCAAATAAACCCAGGTCTCGCAACCTGTCCACACTAATTACCAACAGGGAACTTAACACAGTAGCAATGTCCAAGGAAGAAATCAGAAAACAAGTCCCCAGATAGGTCATCAATCAATACCACCGATTGCAGTATATCTGCTGGCGATTGTTCTTGCTCCAAAAAAGCAGTAGCTAATTTTGTACTAGAGAGGCACAGATAACTGAAAAAGATTTCTGAGCCTTGCTTACTTCTGCTGAATAATTATGGAAAAGTAGAAGTTGGTGACCTTCCCAAAAAAAAAAACAGCACCGTGTTTCTTGCTAGCGGACCACGTCTCCATCTTATGTACAGAATTTAAGCAACAAAAAATGACAGGACGGAGGCGTTCTCTTCCCTTGGGGGGTTCTAGACAGCAAGCTTGTTCAATAATGAGGCCAGGACACGTGGTTTTTTTATTTGAATTCAGTAAATCTTTATTAAGTTTTCAAGACAATACAAATAAAACACGTGAGAAAAAACAAATACATGCCCTGAACAAACGGCAAGGCAAAGAAAAACACATTCCAATCAAATACCCCAACCCACCCCCAAAAAACCCCCATACATGCTGCCAAGAAGGATATTTAAAGACATGCAGGAATATTATCATAACGGTCACCCAGGNAACACATTAGGAGCGATACAGAACATGAGGTACCAGTAGCCAAGAAAAAGAAAAAAAATTAGACAAAGGAGCCAAAATAATAATGACAATGACAAAAAGAAAAAATCCCAAAACAGACATAGAGTAAGGTAATTAAGTTAACTCATCGTCCCCAGAGGTCAGGCTATAAGGAGAAGCACACTACCTCCCCCATACACAATAGTATTTACGAAGGGCCTTCCTCTGTGTGTAAACCTCTCAGGAGCCGTCCATGATCTAGCAATTAAACCCTTAGCCAGGGTAGTAATATTAAAGTTGTACTTNTACACAACAGCATCACAGGTTTCTTCCAAGGGCACCCCAAACAGCAACATCAGGGGTTCAGCTGGAGGAAGCCCATCCACAGTGTCTGCAATACAGGCCCAAACAGTGTCCCAGAAGGTGGAGATGGAAGGACAGGCCCACAAGAGATGCCAGAAATCAGCACTTTCAGCACCACACTTGGGACAAGCCCAGCGGTGTGTAGTAGACACAGTGCAACAGATAGAAATAATTCTGATGATAATATAGGCACGCAGTGGNATCTCTAGTACAGCTCAGCANGTGTGACCAGGTATAATTAGCCACAGAAGCATCAGCCTCCCACTTAGCTCTCAGTGTTGTAAGTGCATCTGGCATCCCCACCCCATTCAGAACCCCGTACACAGTGAAAATTACACTCCATGAACCCACACGGGCAAGCAGGTTTTTTTAACAGCAAGTAGTGGCGGGCCAGTAGGGAACTGAGACTGCAAAGCATGCTACAGTTGTAAATAAAAAAAGAAGTGGGACCAGGGAAAGAGGAATACCTCCTGCAACTGCACAAAACTTTTCAATCCACCAGTATGATACAGCTTACCTATAAGATTGTGCCCAAGGGTTTTGAGAACTTAGGGTGTAGAGCTCCGAAAGAGCCTTATTACACCTGAGTGGCGTCTCTGGATCCCATCCAGGCCCCCAGAAACCGGTCTGCCAGCAGGACACCTGAAGCAAGCTAAGTCGGGTAACAGAAAATAAATCCACTAGTACAACTCCCTTAACCTGCTCCGGCAGTCCAATTAGTGAGACAGGACCTATTTTTTTAAATTGTCAAGTTTAAGGCCATCTGTAGGTGTTCCTTTTTTAGAGTAGCCACCTTTTGTGTAAGGGAAGCCACTTACCAGAATGTGTCACCATCCTATTGCTCAATTGAATGTACCCTTTGGGAAATCTGTGTGACTTGAACCTACAAACACTGCACAGAAGCATTAAACTGGGTAGGTAGTCTGAGCTTGTAATAACGGGCCAATTGTTTCAGGAATGGCCTTCACCACATGCTCATAAGCAGTAGAATGAGCCACAACAAGGGGGTCAACTTAAATCCAGTATCAGGAGCAATAGCAGAGGTACAGAAGCAGAAGGTGCCACCGATTCAGCAAGTCCTGGTGTCAGAACCACATTGGCGTTCACTTCTCTGAGGATTCAAGCCGACATGACAGGAGCCAGGAACCGGTCCATACAACGCACATATCAATTGGCAAATGCATGTGAAAGTTTCCTAAGGTGGGGGTACTAATGACCCAATCACAGGCCAAAGGAACAGCAGGAGATAGCCGGAGCTCAGTAAACGGCGACCATCAGCAAGCTAGTCGGAAACTGAAGTTTCCCCATCCCATCATATCTTCAAGGCCAGGTAAGTTTTTTTATCCTTTTTTATTTGGTTGCCATTATTTTAACTCCTGGAGAAGGGTTAAATATTCTTCGACAGTTTGGAAATATAATGATCAGATGGCTCACATTCATTAGAGGGTCCGATTGATACATCGGCTATTGAGAGTAAGAAAACAGAGCTGATGTATTGAAATTAACATGGTATGTTATACCCCAAAATACCCAGACATAGGAATGCAGCAAAATATTAAAGCCGCAAGATTGAATAGTCTGCAATATTTCTTATTATTTTGGTCAACCATAGTCCAGAACTCTTGTGAAAGATATCATATATATAATGCTCCAACACTGCTGTGATTCCATGTTATGGCTATATATCGTCACAAGAGGCTTGTGTTTAATATAAGACCTTTTAATTTAAATAGGAAAAATTCCTTGCACTTAATGCATTTGCATTTTTTTCTTAGATGAAATAGAATCTTGAATATTTGATCAAAAACATTAAATGCTTTTGCTGCCAGACAGGATCACAGCTGTAATGTATTCAGCAGATTACTAATGTTGATGCCTCTGTTTATAAGTCTTCATCAAGCTCTTCATAAATACATAAATGCATAAAACACTATGCCTCCTTAAGCAATGTCATATGATTATAGTTCACTTTACCTCGCAGCAAGACTATGCAAATATTGTTGACTTGTCTTCTACAATGGAGATGAAAAATTATAATAATTTTGCCTACTGCTGCTTCCATCTTCATGGGCTGAACATTTAGAATTCATTTCTTCTGTCCGAGTATAACCAGACAAGATGACAGGAGGAAGCCATCAGTGTTATAAATAAATCTAGGAATTAAAGACATCATTCAGTAAGCTTATTGGAGGGCTCGGGCTCAATATCAAGTATGTTTTTATAATGACTGATCAGTAAAAGGAAGGTTAATGGCAGGTTGCTGTATGTTTAAATTNTAACTAAATTTACTGATGGCATAATATTGGCATAATGGTATAATGTTGATTAATAAATGAACACATGTCAATATAAAATATACTCTCAAAATAAACACATAATAGCCAGAACAATGATTAACTGAACCAGCACTGAAAATAAAAAATNCATGGCAGCACAAAACAGAAAGCTCAGTGATTAACGGAACATAAATAGAAATAATGGTTGAGGAAAAAATAATAGTGATTAGTTTGTCAACAGAACACTAGAACCCGTTCAAGACTCAAGTCAAGTCTCACAATGTTCTGATTGTGGTCAAATGAGCATAGTAAATTACATTGCAGGACATTAGGTAGCATAACATTGGTCTTGTTTCCATATGATTGTAAGTTCGGATATGCAGCCTTTCCTTTGTTGATTTGGCTTGAGCCTTCCCATGTCCAGGGGTTCATTATGTATCCCCATGCCAAAACAGCTGTCATACAGTACATTTATGGCTTTTACGGATGTCAAGAAACTCCCTGGGTGACCTATATGTTCTTGANATTTCATGGATGAGAAAACAATAAAGACTGCAATATGGTTAACAAAAGGGTGAAATATGAGTCCATATGATATAATATCATAATATAACCAGGTCTGGATCCATAAAGGTAGAATATATAGTGTGTATGTACACTCTATGTTGCAATCTATGTTTAATATTACCTAAATACTAATATTCTAATTCAGATGTACTTTGTACAGGTAACAAACCCAGGTAGAATCCAGGAAGTTATTGCCAATGTATCTCTGTGTAAAGCTCTAACATTGACTCAAGCAGGGGCAAAATATTTTTCTATTTTGGCACCCCCCTTGAATAAACAGGAGCCTTGATATAACATCCTGGCCGCATGCAAAAAAATAAATAAAAATGTTTCAGATAATAAAGCAAAGAAAAAACACACATTTTTTCCTGTGCTCTGCACCAATCCTCGGTCCACCTCTCTGATGAATGGTTATGAAGCCACGTGTCTGCATCAGATAATAATAAGCAAGGAGGAAGGTGCACGGCTGCACCAAAGTCATATAGATTCATCAGGAGTAACTTTTAGTCATACTGACAGAGAGGGCGCCCCTTGCACTTCTGTGGATGATTTTCACTTCATAGTTGAGAGAGGGGGACTTGTGCACCCCCTTGTCCACCTATTCTAATGCCTATTGACTGAAGTGTTACATAGGTACCATGCAGAAAGAAGTCCTACATATTGTAAGAAAGAGACACCATTGCGAAAGGAAAAAGATGGTGAACTATTTGTGTTTGCTTCTATGTTTATTACCCTTTACATTTTAAATTACCCGTGGTTTATGAGAAAGGGTGGTCTCACAGGCAATATGACATACACAGTATGTAAAAATGAGTGATTGAAGTGATGGGTTCATATACATTTTGGTAACTGACAAAAAAACCTGACCTCATTTGACTTAATAAATTCTCTAGTATTGTTGTCACCCTACAGCATATGTACACTATTACAATATCAACAAGCTTAATTTCTAAAATTACACACCAAATCGTTCATATGTTCCACTCCAAATTTGGTTAGCCACATGCTTTGCTGCTGAATCATTCAAATTAAGTGAATTCACAGTTAGAAGAACAATTTTCTCCATATGACTGACGACTGCTGATTATCAATTAGTAAAACACTTAATTTAAAAAATAAAGAATCAGATGCATCAAAAGTCTAATGGGAAATGGTCAGAGGCTTCTTAACGAAGGGCACAATGAAATTATGGATAAGCACAAGTAACTAAACGTAGGCCACGGACCCTGCTCTGTAACAAGGGTAGGAAAAATTCAAAGGCGTAAAACGTAAGGTAGGCTTTAGAACATGTAAGTGGCCAAGTTCCCATTCTTGCAATTGGTGTGAAAATATAGTACATTGAAAAAATTATGCACTTATACATTATAATCTAAATGGAAACAAATAAATAATATAGACATATTTTCTTCCTCCCATCATTTATATTTGATCATTTAGCAACAGCAAAAAATAAGGAATACATAAAAAATAAAAAAAAAATCTGAAATTGGGATTAGATTTTACGACCATAAACACCGATGGATTCAATGGTAAAAGTTCTTGGAATGCAAAATAGACACGGACACCAGTATTGTTCCAATACTTCTTAATGTGTTACTGGTAGGCTCAGTGTATGAATGTTTCATACCATCTCTTCCTTTGATAGTAAAACATAAACAACATTTTTCCTGCTGCAGGGCAACCTGTTACAGTGGGAAACAGCCCAGGCTGTCTAACACAGCATAAGTTTGAGGGCTTGGATAAGGGATCTGTGTGTCCCAATTATCATTGTAGTATTACACAGTACAGCTATTACGGCATGAGCAGAGATCTGTTATTCCTATTGTTCCACCAAACATATTTGCTGCCAATTTAATTTGATCCTTTGCTAATGTATTTTTTAATACTAACAACAGCTTTATTTATTTATATATTATTTCATTGCTCATTAGAATGATTCTATGTAGTACTATCAAATTACATATTGCAGACTTCCGCATGCAGAGTATGGAAGTGGTTTAAAAATTGTACCAATGCGAATGCGTGCGCCATATGTGCACTTGCGGATACCGTAGCATATAGAGCAATGTTTCATATGCTAGTGGATCTGTCTGCTCAGCCAGACCTAACCCCCTTGCCCACCTAAATTAACTAGGTGGGTATATTTAAATCACACATTTGGGACAGTGTTTGGGGGATTTGTGTGGATTAGTAGTTGCACGGACTGCTGATCTGCACGGGTTACTTAAGGCAAGGATATAGCAGTGTTGCTATCACTGCATGAGAGAGGGGGTGAAAACTGAGTTTACTTCTCTCTCCCACACACCAGCACAGGTTTCCATGCGAAAGCGGTTTGCACATAGACCTGTATCCAGTCCAAACTGTTTAAGTGGTTTATGTTTGGATAACTTGTGATAACTGATGATAACTTCTGTTATGAGATTATGTTATGAGATTCATTCCTGTGATACAATACTAAAACTGGGGTTAATGGTATATTAATACACCATTAACCTAGTTAATCCATCTGGATTTATATAAATACCTATAACCTCCGGTCGCTATATAAAACATCATAACATACCTAACATCAATTCATATAATCTGCTCCACATTGCGGGTATTTGTCATTGCCAGTTCACAGAGCTGCACACCCAGTNACCTTTCAGTCTCTGGTTTCCATGCTGGTGTCAGTTTTCCTCTCCGNACTACTCATTGGCGCCACCATACACATATACTCAGCTGATCCATTCTGTACAACCAGAGTATAAGTCTCCCATACACCTACTTCTGGATTCTACTCTTTTACAATGTCTCAGCTTGCAATTTATAAGTGAACATCTTTTTGCATTCTGCATTGATTGTGTATGCATTAACTCTACAGATCTCTGCAGTACAGCCTGACCACCTGACCTGCTACAATGCAACCGCATGATAAACCTGGGAGTCTCTGCTGTCTCATCACCCTGTCACATCATAACTCTGTGAATCAGCTATGCAAGTCCAGTATACTACAGATGGCCCATTAACTCTAGCAGTCTACAGTCTGTTTATTTACTCCATGAGTCCTGTATATATCATCTGAACATTTCTTGGCAAGGCGTAAAAGTGCAGCTAACCACTGGACATTCAAGTTCATCTGTATATATATTCTACATAAGATATTTTGTGCATTCTTTTATAAACATACTAAGACTAACCTCTGGAGTTTGTATGTTCTCCCCGTTTCTGTGTGGGTTTGCTCTGGTTTCTCTTACACTCCAAGGTTGATATGTTAATTAACAAAATTAACTCTTGTTTGTTTGACTGTATGTACTAGGGAGTTTAGATCCTATGGGGTAGGGTCTGATGTGCATGTCAAAATATTCTTTGTATAGCGCTACAGAAATATATATAGCCCTTGTGTCATATACAAAAAAATAATAAACAATAATAAAAAAGCGTCACCTAGTGTTGTGGATACTAGTGCACTTTGCTTCATAGTAGCTTCAGAGACTCGGACCTGAATTGTGTTGTTATTATTATACCTTTCTTATGTGCATTTGTAGACCTTGACAAATAGTAACCCTGTGAATCTGAAAATAGTAACCCTGTGAATCTGAATAAACCAGTCATCTATGTCAAAGAGATACGTGGTACCACCAAGTTTCCTATTCCATCACACCACTCCCACCAAAACTGGATACACAAAAACCAACAACTGAGAATGTTCTGATACAATGTATCCGGTGGCATACCCCAGGTAAAGGTACTGCACTACCTTACATTATCTATAATTAAATCTATAATTATGAGTANAACTCATTGTTTAAGTGCTGCCCATCTATGTCAGCAAGTATAATTAAAACACCAAAGAATGCCAAGAATTACTTGACCAGCCAACATTTTGATCTCCAACTCGAGAACTTTGCATCCAACTGTATTATGCCTACATCACTAATGACTACATTGTCTCCTTGCTGTCAAGGCAAAGCCTTCTGTGGGAGAGATCAAAACTTATTCTTTCTAATCTAACTANCTTTCTAAGTATTGTTCAAAAATGTTTGATGAGACGAAGACAACCACTTCTGCAGCAGTCAATATCCTTTACTTGCATCAGATACAGAAATTAATCCAACACGATTCATTTCTGGTGATGTGGTTGAATCAGAGGATCAGCTGATGTTTGTTGATTTCTTTATATACTTTATTTATTTTCATACACTGTGTTATCCAAATAAGAATAATATCATTACAGGCAGTGCTCGGATTGGACCACTGGCACTGACCCCTGTTAATCTTTACAATAAACAATAAAAAATACCTAAATCCTGCCTTCAGATGAAACCCTGTAGATCGCAGTGAAACACGTTAAGGATACAGACTTTTTGGTGTTTTTAGTCATCCACTCTATTCATCACTCCCACAAGCCTTTTATAACACTGTGTTTCCCTGATAATNTATATAGCAGTGGGAGCAGACTGTGGTGTCTCATTAATATACAGCAGAGGGAGCAGACTGTGGTGTATTAAAGACACTCGCATGTACATACAAATAAATTACATTTTATAGCCAAGCCCCCATGGTAAGCTGACCACGCCTGGGGGGGGCGTCAGTCTCCTGTTTCGCACAAGGCGCTAAAATATCTTGTTACGGCCCTGATGAAGGAGCTGTATCCCATAAAACTTATTAAAAAGCCAACTCTCCAGAATGCTGGGTAACCTTACATCTTCTTTCTGTTTCATCCACACTGCGTGTTCCAACAGACAATAGATAACAACAGCAGCAGCAGAAGAGAGGCTCCCCTGTAGTATGGGTAAGATCAGCNAGAGGGTAATACCTTTGCAGTTGCCTGAGATTGGGAGCAGTCAAATCATAACAAAGTGGCAAGATATTGTGCAATTAATAACGTATAATTCACACTAACGTTGACAACGCTATAANCTCTCTTTGTTCTGTTTTNATAAAAGAAGATCTATAAGGCTTGTTTTCTATGTTACAGGTTACCTGATGTTATAACCCAACGTTATAACAAATTNTTACAGTTGTTTTCCAAGAACTCAGTATAAGCTTGACATATGCTTTTGGGTTTTAAAGTGCAGCTGTGAATTTTGAATAAAACATATTTTGACTTTTATTTAAGCCGATTAACTCAATTGACCTTATTATTTGATTGAATATTAGTGTTGAATATCATAAAATCTTTTTGCGCACAATATACAATTTTTATTGTATTTCTAAACTGTTCCTAGTGGAATGGGGTATGGCAGTCTCCCCATTATAGTGTTAGCTGCACTGATGTGCCAGTAACAAGTTTCCCCTTCTTTTGTTTTTGTATTGCATCCGTTCATGCCTTGCTTGCAATCTGTCTGTATGTCACAATCCATTATTAAACCTGCTAATTTCCAATTCACCTCCACTCATTCACTCCACTCTCCATTCTGACAAGCTACAATGTGTGAGGTAATGAAAGANGCCATTAGGCCCTCCATATCAGAGCCATCTTCCAGGAGACTGTGCTCTGGGTATGTAGTCGGCATACTGGTGGTGAAGCTAGCCTGTGTTTTTTGACAATGGAAGACCTTGNGTATTGTGACACTCTCAGGATCGTGAGGCTCCTCTTCACACACTCAGCAGCTTAGGAACAGTCANCAGTCCAGGAGTTTGTGCAAGTAGCCGCAGCTAGTTTCAACAAAACAGCCAAAAACAAAATAAAATCCTAGCCCATCTGGGCACTAACTAGACACTGGAGCTCCTTGTAGGAGTAAGCAAGAGATAAGGACCTGGGTGTGGTCCCAAGCTTTGATGGAGCCCCATAATTTGAAACATGCAAACTGGTATAAACTGTTGCAGTGCAACCTGCAGCCTGAGCACATAAACTGCTTTTGTTACATCTAATCAATGGTTGCATGTCTTAAGCATAATAATGCGAAAGCAAATAGTGTACTACNGCCTCATTCCTTTTGTGTAGTGCATCTGCAAAAATATTGATTGGTCTAAGAACAATAGGACTAGTTATTTATTATATGTTAT
>JABWIB010004987.1:14140-34734 GCA_016617825.1 Platyplectrum ornatum
TCCAATCGAAAGATTTTTCAAGGGTGGGCAAAACCATAATGAATTGCAGGGGAGGCAAATTGAATGAATTGCAATCAGTATTACAGGTGAGAGATGATGTTACAGCACAAGTGTAATAACAGTGTAACAGTAACACTGGTCAGTATCTGTGTACAACAAGCATCAATAAAGTATTCTCCCTGCATGCAAACACTAACATTCATCTTATCTCCCCTGCAATTCAAAATGGTTTTGCCCACTCTTGAAAAATCTTTAGATTGGATACAATTTATCTTACTGTGTGTACCCAGCTTAAGAACTGTGCGTATCCTTTGCATTAATATCTTTACAAGTACAGTTAAAGTCCTGCTATAGAAACTTGTACCACACTATATACATTTGGTGATGAACACTTTTTTTTTATATTCTAACTCATAACTATGAAGTAATAACATACAATGTGGGAATGTAAATCTGTAGAGGAGATATGGTTGGTGTTAAGTGGAGTGTGGGTTACAGCTTTGCTTTAGAACTCCCAGAATAATAACTCTGTGTTGACATCAATGGGAAAAAACCAAACCTGAGAACGTGCATCAAATAGTGAATTGAAACGGGTGGCTAATTTGTGCTGTCACGGCCATTATCTCACACCACCTACAGTGGTTGACGTTTGCACATATTATGTTCAGCAATATTTTGCTGAACAGAAAATGTATATGCAGATCAGGCTTTATAATAAGTAAGCAAAACTGAGCAAATCAGTGTATCAAAAAAGGAAGTCTGACTTTATTTAAGGCAATACTGGGCTACTTCACACAGTCACCTGAAATGTATACATTGCTGCAAACAACTATACATATTCCAGGACATTCACAAAATATTCCCTCAGCAAAGGAACACAAAAGATTGTAAAAATGGGTACGTATTATTTTGGTCCCTGTCAGAACATCACAGCAACATACCGGTTTAGCAATGCATTACTGAATTACTGGGACCTACTACTGTTAGGATGCATTATGGATAACTTNAAGGATAAGCCTGTATCGGACGTCTTTTATTTTCACAAATATATTCTTCTGGTTACCCCTTGAAAAGTTGATCACTAATAGAAGTTAAAGTGCACTCTTATTCACACAGATATAACCTGTGTAAGTAAAACTTGTATAGAGTTCCAGAGGAGGGTACAGGAGGCTATGCAACCTACCTATGAACACTTTAAAACACCAATGCCAAAGGCTTAAGTTCATAGTTTCATAATTAAATTTAGTCAAATAAATAAAAAAAGAATTCTGGTGTACGTTACTGCTAACTTAAAACCACCGGGCCAGGGTCTACAGAATACAAAATAGATTACAAAAAAATAGCTCTTGGGTTCTTATTAATTATATAGCTGATGAACCTATCCTTAAAGAACATATGGCAGGCACTTTACAGATCTATATTTAATTCAAGTAAGGTAAGAGGAAATGAACTGGCCAGTTTGTACATGTGAAGAATGATATTTGAGAGGGAGGGAAAAAATAAACGTGTCCCTTAAAAGACGGGAAGAATTAGTTTGGAATGGATACACAAAACATTAACATACAAAGTAGCCAGAACTCGAATTTAAGCCCAAAAACATATTGATTGACCTCTATATGTATGCACGGTATAAACACCTAATACGTTTTATTGGCAAGTGGCACCTTTTATGGAAATGGAAGGGTTGTCATTACAAGTAATATATTGTAATGCAACAAGGGGTTGAATACCAATGATCACCCTACACAAAAATTTCCAACAATAAGCATTATACATTTACACGATAAGTAACCATGGTCTCAACTATTTACACATTAAAAACTTTCTATAGATGCTCTGTCATCGTATTTACATAAAATATGCAAACCAAATGAATGCAAATACAAAGTTTCTTTAGAAGGTCATTGCTTGATTACAAATTAAAATCCAGAATATAAATGTGTCATTTAATAGTTTAGACTTAGGCAGCAAATGAGTTACAGTGATATTTACAAAAAAAATACACCCCCCTCCCCCCCAGCAAACAAAAAGAGATCCCCAAAAAACAAACAAACAAACCCATAAAAGTTATATACAAGTAACCGGTTATACATGAGGAGTGAACTTGGTGAATATACCAAATCTCACACACAATACACAAATTATTAATTTGTGGAAATGACAATCAATAGAAATATTGAGGGTTTGAAACAATATTTACAAAACTTAACAATTTTCCTCTAGTCCCATAGGGATAACATGGAATAAAAACATCGCATGACTTGTGCCATGGCAGACTTTGTCTTTGTCTTCTTTACTTTTTGGCCAGGTGAAGTCACTCCAAAAAAACCCCAAAAAATAAAAAGACATTTATTTGCATGCTTGATGGTTTCTAAGTCACAATAAAGTTAAAATAAAGTTTTGAATATAATGGGACCTCTCTATACTGATGCTTCCTCATCTATGTCTATATTTTGTTCCTTTGCGCTGCTGGAAAATTCACTGCAGTAACGGTCATGTTTAAGAACTACAACAGGTTTCAGTTCATTGAGCTGCTTTACCACAAGTTCAATATAATCATTAAATGCTTCATCTAAAACAATCCTTACATTGTCCATGTTGGGTAGATGTGAAGGGTTTGAAAAGAGCAAATATATATCAGTGTCAAAGTCCTCATCCTCAGAGAGACGTGGCCTTTTTTCACTTGGCTTCAATTCGGCCTCTGTGTCAGTCTTACAATGCACCCTCTCTACAGTCTTTTTTTCCTTGACAGCAGATTCTTCTAGGAATTTAAGAAAAGACACTTCAAATCCCATAGGTTTGAATGAGCTCAAGTCAAATGCTGGTGTGTCCTCAGGAGAACCAACAGCCTGTATGTTCTCCTCACAGCTAAGTGTACTACTAGTCTCAGCAGACAAGGCTTCTTCCGGTATCTCAATTTTTCTCTTTCTATTTGGAGTAGCCTGCTTTTGCTTATTGGGTCTTTTAACAACACTAACAATCCTTTGAGGCTCAGACTGACAAGAACTGGTTTCTTGAAAGTCACAGCTTTCTAAGGAGGATGGTCTTACCTGGCTTTCTGAACTAGTGCTGTCCTCATTGCTTAGTTTGGAAATAAACAGTTCTGTGAGTTCATCCATCTCGTTCTTTTCATTTTCGCTCTGCTGGGTCGTTGAAACTGTGGATTCGTCACTGCTTTCAAGTAAAGTAGCACTAGGTTGTTTCTGGTGGGGATCCGTGGCCTCACTTGGATCGTCTTTGACTTCTGCCTTTGTAAGGTCTACCGCTGATTCTGTGTTGAGAGACAGAGAGACTTCTTTAACTTTGGGGCGGCCACGCTTTTTGCACACAATAAGTGTGTTTCTGTGTTTTAAAATGAATGCCCTAGACAATTTGTGGCATTTATAATGTCTAATAATACTGTGTTCACTGGTGACAACAGATTTGCATCCACGTACCATACAAGGATATTGTTTTGCATGAAGATCATTGCATTCTGCTAGAGCAACATCTTTAGTCTTCAGGGAATATGTATGTCGGCCATATTTAAGAGATGACAGCTCAGACTTGTCTTTCCCTGTTGCACTTTTAATAGCTTTTTCCCCATTGCTGCCTTTACACCGTTTAGCTTTGGAAACCTCAGCACCTTCAGTTACAGGCTTTGTTTTAGGCACTCTAGATTTTTCTTTTGGTGTTTTCTCATCAGTATTATCTTGATCACTGACACTAATTTTTCGTGGCCGGATTAAATGTTCCTTGTGTTTATCTTTGTGTTTGCGAAAAATATGTCTAAGCATATTTGACCTAGTAGCATAGATACGATCACAGCCTTCAATATCACATTTATACATTTCCTCTCCTTCTAATTTAACCCGTTTCAATTTCAGGCTATGGACTTCATCAAGATGGTCAATATAGCCAGTGCAAGTGGTAAATGTAGCTGTACACTGTGTCTGATCACATTTAAATGACCCCCCATTTACAAAAGTAACTATATTTTCTATTTCCTCTGCAATCATCTCGTGAAGTTTTACATAGTGCTGTATTAGGCTAGCAAAACTGGAAAATATTCTAGAGCAGTCACTCTCAGTACACCTGAATTCCCTAAGAAGCAGGCAATTGCTACCCTCTTCCTGGTCGTCTTTACGGTCTTCGTCTAGTAAAAATTGAGAGGCTTCTGATTTGTGAACAGCTTGATAATGAAGTATTAAGTTTTGCTGTATAGTGAAAGCTGCTGTGCATCCCTGGTGAACACACTGATATGGTTTATAGGAAGTGAGCGCCGCTCCGTCTTTCTGCATTTTGCGTTTCAGATCCTTCTCCTTTCGCCTTTTCCGGATTTTTGATCCTTTTTTGTTTTTCTGGTTGAATGCTAGTTGTGAATCTTCATAAGGCAAACTGGGAGAATCTTTACTCTTTTGCAGTTTGTGTGGTACCATGGTTTTCAATAGCGGCACTTCTTGACAGGTGCCAGGCTCTGGTTTTATCTCTTGTGAGAGGTCTTGCGATTCCATAAACCTTTTTGCTTCAGGGCTTCCGGGCATTTCTGGAGGAGAAAAGTCAGTGCTTTCACTGGCAGATTTTCGGCCATACGGTCGTTTAATTTTTAATTTCACCATTTGCTCAGATGTAAAGTGATGCATTGCTTGACAATGAGCACGGAGATTTGAGTTTCTTGTGAAGGTTTTTGTACATGTAGGTACAACGCATCTGAAAGGTGCAAACTTTAGCTGATGCTTCCTGATTTCTCCCAGTTTTTCTGTTGTGTAATAATGGACTTTAGAATAGTGCTTAAACAAAGCATCCTTAGTCATTGCACAATAACTGCAGCCCTTCTCTTGGCAAACAAAAGGTTTTCCATTACATTTATCAACTAATGATGATGACACTTCAGGTATTTCCTCAGACACAATATTCACACTTGGATTTGGAACAATTACACTGGACATAATGGGTGGATTCTCACCAAGAGGGCATTTAGCTTCTGCTACTGAAAATTCAGAAGTCCCAGTGTCCAGAATCTGTAGCTTCTGTACCAAGTCTATGATTTCCAACACTTGTTCATCATACTTAAAACCAGATTCTTGGGTTGGTGAAACTGAACACACAGGTATGTTCATTTTATCAGGTGAACTGCAAGAAGCAGTGGTTTTATTATGCAACACCATAGGTACATTGACATCTATNCTACTGTTCACATTTGATTGACTCTGTGGCAAAGCAGAAAATACTTTTTGAACATTAGCATTCAATGAGTAAACTTCGGAGGTATCAGGAGTCATATTGTTAAATGACCTCTCCCTGAAATCTGGGTGTAGATCTAGTTTTTCAGCATCTTTGCAGTCAGGAGTGTTAGACGGAATGAGCGGTGACTCACTTTTTTCTGTCTTAATAGGAAGTGGACATATTGCATGCGTTTCTGAGTTAGCCTTTAGACTTTCATTAATGCAAGACATTAATAATTCTTTGTCAGCGCTGCCAAAATGTTTAGCTAGGTTTTCCAGTAAGTCAGATCCATAGGTCATAAAGGCTGGTTGAAGCTCAGTGGACATCTGTAGATTCCCTCCCACTGCCGCCAAGAGATTTTTTGCAAGCTCATGTGAAGCCTCCACTGCAGCGGGTTTATCNGTCTTTTTCTTCTTCTTAGAAGAGCTGCTCTTTTTCTTGGTGGTGGAACTTTGGGGGCCACTAATAACAGACACTCGNGCGCTGCTAGCTGGTTTGGGTAAACAATTGTTTTCCCCAATTGAATTAATAACGGATTTCGGGCAAAACCCATTTTCTGTCTTTAAAGGATTTCCCTCGGGATGGCCAGCTATATTTGTACAATTATTCACAACTGCATTTCCGAGATGAAATTCATCCTTGAAGCTGGCGCTAGTCGGCAGGGTATTTATAGGCGTAGTATTCAGTGTTTCGACTGAGTTTATAGCAGAACTATTGGCAATGCATTCATGTGAACTCATATTAGGGTTCAATGTCCTGATATCTAAAGGATGTGGGGCTGCAATGTTTTGAGTTTGCAAATATTGGTTAGCTTCGTTCTCAGGCTGAACAGGTGATAGAAAAGGCTCTTCTTTGATAGCCATATTAGAAGTGAATGTTTGAGCAGGTGACTTTGCTTTTGGCTTTGGAGTAGATGAAAGAATCATGCTTGCTAAAACTGAGGGCTGTCCGTCTCTCTGTGGAACATCTGGAGAAATATCATAATCATTATGAGGCTTACACACAGTTCTTTTGGACAAATGGCCTCCCAATGACCTTGGGTTGGTAAATACTCTATAACATCTACTGCAAATAAATTTCCCATCTCGAATGATTGCTGGGCACTTTGCACGAGCGCTGTGCTTTGACGTTCTCTCTCTATTTCTGGATGGCCTCCTTGAGGGACTTTTATTATCTCCAGCATTTGACAGCATACTAGATGATTTATCCAAATTAAACGAAGCATCCATGTCTGCGCCATCAACCGGTTTGGAAAATGATGTTTCTTGTTCAACGTCTTTTAAGAAAACTGAATTTGCAGCTGCGCCGCCAGCTAGAACATGGTCAGAATTTCCTCCTAGCTGGGAAAACATTGTACTTCCGCTAAGTGAAGACATGACGGGCAGAGGATCGTTTTCGGTTGGCATTGGGAGAAACGGATCAGAGCCATTTTCAAATTTCATAGGTAAAACCTTTGCCAAATCTTCTATCTGGGAAGTCAAGGCAGCGTTACTCAAATTCCCAACTTCAGGACCCATTAGAGTTTCTGTGACATTTTTAGACAATTCTTGGGATATCGCTGTCTCTACAGAACTCAGTAGAGGATTTACCAGACTTTCAAGGTGTGCTGGGAAGACTGNATTTGGCAGGTGTTGCAGCTGATTACAAAAACTGGGATTTGCAGGGCTCTGTAGTTGCGATTGAAAGACAGAATTATTTGGTATATCGGGTCCAGGAAGAATACAGTAAGTTGGTTTCTCGTCAGCAGAGGGTATTGATGGCTTTTGTTTCTTTCGGTTTTTGCGCTCCATTTTAAAGGAATCATAATGATCAGGGTGAGTGCTCTTCATATGTTTGCCTATACTCTGAACAGAATTGTATATCCGTGTACATCCTTCTACGTTGCATTTGAACCTTTCCAATGGTGCTGGACGCACAGGTGGCAATGTGACATCGCTGGCAGGGGGTAAAACATCAGAAAGTGCATTGCTTGTTTCAAGTGACAAGGACAAAAGGTTTTCCGGTTTTGTCCCTTCGTCATACCCTGGCACGACTAGGTTGTTTTCACACAGCTGAGCAGTCTCATTGAAAGGCATCATGCTGCTTAACTGCTGTTCAGCTTCGATTTTTATTTCGCTGGGAGCAATAGAGCCAATTGGATTTTTGTTTGGGTAATCCTGACAGCCATGTTTTCCCTCTTGAAATACGCTCAGACAATGGGCTTGAAAACCGGGTTGTGCTCCCAATTGAGCTTTATTTTCCTCCAGAGATTCGCTGCTGGCAATGAATTTGCTTTGATTNAAAAGAAATCCTTCGGCAAGGGATGGCAGTTTAACATTTATAGCATCTGCTGGGAAAGTAGTGTTATCCAATATGTCTGTTTTAGGCAACATAGCTTGTGTACCAGATGGGGTTGGCAAAACCTGAGTAAGTAGATTGGTAGTAGAGAGATTATTAGGTGGTGGTATAAGCAAGTGCATGGAGTTTTCTAGCCCACCTTGAGCAACAGGATCCACTTTCTTCTCCAGAAGAGATGTCTCGGTTAAACAAGGCTCTTTAGCCATAGTGGAACTAGGGGCATCCGCTGAATGTAAAGTTTCTGCATTTGGTAGTGAGGTTTCTTTGATGGCAAAACATTCCCCACCTGCAAACGCTTCAGTCAATTCCTCGGTTTTGATGAGCTGTGGTGTGTCGGTTTTTGTTGAATGTTCACATAAGTGCTGTTCTAATTGTAGCTGAGATCTAAATATCTTTCCACAGCCAGATATTTTACAGGTGAACGTGTTATAGTGTTGTGCTTCGTGGTCAAAGAGCATATAAGCTGCAGTAAATATCCTTCCACACTTGGGGAACATACACTTTGCTCTGAAATCTCGATGCTCCTTTTTGTGCGATAATAGGTCAGTATAAGTCTCAAAGCTTGCCTTACANTTCATTTGTATGCAAATGTACGGTTGACTTCCACAGTGCATTTGCAAATGATCATTTAAGTGTGTTAGACTAACAAACTGTCTCCTACAGTACTGGCAGACTACTTTCTTGCTCTGGATCTCAAGAAATCGTGCCGCCTCTTCGCTGTCTCTGTGACCTCTCACATGTGCAATTAAGTTTTTGAAATATTTGAATCCTTTGTTGCAGAATGTGACNGGACATGGGAATTCATTGACCACTGCTGGCTTTTCTTCTTGTAGACTAACAGTCTGATTATCTTTATCATCATTTTCGTCGGAATTGTCATTATCATTAAATACTATAAAGTCATCAGAGTACATGGTGTTTTTCTTTACTTGGCGCTCTTGCTTTGTGACGGTCACTGGTTTCTTACTCTTGCATGGCTGTGCTTTCTTGGGCAACCTCAATTTCCTGAGGGGTCCCATCGTTTCGAGTCGCTCTTTGCAAGATTGCTTAACGTGTAACGTTACATGTGGAACAAAGCTTTCTTTAGTGGTATACTGTTTTGCGCATATCGGACAACTATAGATGCCATTTGTGCAGTGCTTTTGGGCATGNCGAATTATCCGGTGGCCCAGGAACTCCTTATCGCATAGCACACAGTACTGCATATAAGCCTGCCAATTTCTGAATCTGGCTGATATGCATCCTTGTTCTTTCATTTTCCTAATAGGTTTCTTTTTCGTTTTTTGTCCAAAGACCTCATTTTCAGGAGTGGTGTTAAAGAAATCAAGTCCATTTATTGTAGTGTCCTTGCCCAATTCTTGGTAGTCATCCACTTGATCATACGCCTCATTGTCATTTAGTTCGTCTATTGAAGACACAATGGATGCCTCTTCTCCCATTAATGCGAGGCACTGGCGTTTTAAGGTTTTCCAATCCCAAAATTCTGGATCAAACGGCCATCGAGTTTTCAAGACGAGCAAAAGCTCGCAGCGAAGGGAGTTTGGTACAGGAAGACTTTCTTCATCATATTTTTGGTCTGGTTGGTTGTATAACATCTCAACAGCATAATATGCATCCACTGTGGGCTCCAGAAGAAATTCAGTAAGTTGACAAGCTCTCTTAACCTCTAAGTCATCAGGTAATAAGCAGGAGATTGTCTTGCAGATGGAGATTTTAACCTTGGCATTTTCACTTGACTCCAATCGCAGGGCTCGTACGCAAAGCTCAATACAAGTTGGAAGCCCTGCAGTTTCAGTCTGGAATATAAACAAGATAACATAAGTCACTAATTTAAAAATGAAACAGCTTCAGAAAACAGCTTTCTTTGATTAATAAAAAAAGTTAATATACAATTGTACAACAGTACATCTCATGGATTTTGCATGGTTGTGATCCAGCATGATCATCCAATTACTATATATATATTATTGATTTTCAAGCATGGAACAGCATACAATAACAGAACGAAAACATCAACAAAACAAACAAAAACCATACAGTAGTAATATAGGAGCAGAACAAAAAGGAAAACAGTACATATGTCAACTGTGAGCATATAGAGCAATTGGTATTATATTTTTNATGTTGTTTATATACTGCTAAATAGATGTGTGTTAGATTGGTCTAACCATTCATATATTCGTTTAGNTTTTACCTTTTGGAGACAAGGGACCAAATCCATACCTGAACTTACTAACAAAATTATGCCTGGGTAAAACCATGTTGAATTGCAGGGGAGGTAAAATGAATGTCAGTGTTTGCATGCAGGGAGAATACTTTAATACTGATTGCAATTAATTCAATTTACCTCCCCTGCAATTCAACATGGTTTTGCCCATTCATTACTTCAATATACTGGTAAGTTCAAGACTGGATATTGGTCAAGATTTATAAACGAATAAGCATACTGTACCTCAATTTATGCTGAAATGTAAAAAGTACATACAATGATATAATCAAAGATAAAAACGGACTTTGTGACCCCCACATAATAGCCCTGTACTTAAAAAAATGCATATGCAATAGCAAATATATAGAGCATAATAAAAGGCTCACCTCTGACTGAATAACCTTGATGAGGAAGAAAATATGGTAAACTGTTTTTGTTAACTGAGACAACTGTCGGCATATCTCTAGGTACACTTGTATAGAAGGATCAACTCTTCTTTGCAGCTTGCTCCAGAACAATGTCAATTCCCTGCGAACAAAAATACATTAAAAAGTCCACAATAATATTGTTGCTTTGTGCTTTTAATGCAATGCATTTTGGGGAAAAAATTAACAAAGAAAACCCCATAAATGTAGGAAGTAATAAACTTACTGTGGATGGAAACTAATGCTGGAGTTATATCACACACTGTACAATAAATCTGAATTCATAACTTAAACGATAAACATTTAAACATCTTCCCATGATAAAAACAAAAATGACTCACCAAGCGCAGTACATTTCTCCAAACTGGAGCTGACGCGAGAGGAATGCTGCACACAATATAAGGGATGTTTTCTCATCCCCTTCAGACTCCAGGTTACAGATCATTTCCAATGCATCTTTGCAATCTACTTTGGCAATCTTCATAAAAACACAGTGGGAGAAAATATATCATTCAGAGTGCAATTCAGACACAATCCCTGTAAAAAAATACCTGTCCTTGTTCATACTTTAATAGATTTTCATTTTATTGCGATCACCACTTAAGTCATAGTCAGCAAGTGAAGTGACCAAAGGTGTTAAAGTTATATAAATTTCCCTTCTGTATTCTTTACTAAAGAAATTCAAATAACAAATGATACATATCAAGGCATACTACCTATCTAACCACAACCTCATTAAATAAAACAAGGAAATGTCTTATTTTACACTGGTCAGTGCGTGCAGGAGGGCGAGACATCCTACATGTTCTCCGATTTCACACACATACCAGGGAATATCTTTTCTGATAATCCAGTTATCATGAACAACTAACCTCTTCAATAAGCCTTATGTTTGGTGAGGCTGCACAAAGGCAAGTAAGGTAGAGTTGTTTAAAGTGTCCTTTCTTGCTCATTTCTGGGTGGTCTGAACAGAGCTTTGCCAGGGAAGTTGCCGGAGCCACTTTGCTAACTTTAAGGAGCTGTTTAATTCGCATCTCCAGAAGAAAAGGGCCTTCAGAGAAGAAAAACCCTTCAGCTGTGGACAAAAGAAGGACAACTGGGTAATACACGAAGACATTTCAGATCACTGATGTGAGCATAGACCTTGTTCTGTAAAGACTATTAGCCATCACAAATATATTTAAATGAAACATTTCAGGGAATAGAAACAAAGTGTGAAGTATAAAATACAAAACACAAAATTGTAAGCGCACGTGGCCAAAGATAAAACACCGCAAACAAATACAAACGAATGTGGACTAAATCAACCTGATATGTGTTTTGCACAACCAGGGTTGCTATACCCCACAAGTGACGAGGTCCGCTAGTGTATCGGATTCTCTAAGCAGCAAAAATTGTGATAAAGAAAAAGGGGGTTTGATAGCACCAAAAATAGTCTATAGAAGTTAATTAAAGAATAGTGTGGAATCTTCTAGGATCCGGAACAATTAGGAATCAGAGTGGGACCAGCGAAGAAGAAAAAAACCATACAGTGTAATATTGTTAAACAACTAATTAAGGTCTTCAAGATGAGAGTAATACTAAAGCCCCAATCTCAGGGAGTTAGTGCAAAAGGAATAAGATGGCTAGCAAACAGGCGTACCAGAGAGTAGCTTTGTTTTAAAGCGTTGTTAGGGCTTATTTTTGTAGTAGGTCTTATTTTAATTAACATTGACAGAGATTTATATATACAGTTCTGTTTTTATCCCCATCATGCCGCCCAGTCCTGCTTTTATACAAACTGGGGAATTTACTAGGGCTTATTTTCGGGGTAAGGCTTATTTTGAATGTGTTTACAAAACTTGGGGTAGGTCATCATTATTAGGGAAACATGGTAGGTCCTTAACTACTTGTTTAACAATATTATACTATATGGTTATTTATCGCTGATCCCACTCTGATTCCCAATTATTCCGGATCCCTGGAAGACTCCACACTATTCTTTAATTGACTTCTATGGACTATTTTAGGCGCTAGTAAACTCCTTTTTCTTTATCACAATTTCAGGGATTAGTTGAATTCCAGAAGAATTTCTAAAGCATAATTATTTGGGAAATATTGAAAAAAGCATATTATACAGAAGGGATAAAAGCAGTCTGTGTACAAAATAGCAGGTAGTAAATGGAAAGACACAGCTTACAAATTCAAATGAAATAAACATGATGTATTTTATCCAGGCCAACTTTAGTGAATCACATTTGGTTGCAAATCTTTTGAATACATGGTACATCAGTCATTTCTTGTTTTTCTGCAGCCTGGGTAATCTGTTAAAGCCCACAGTTGGCCAGATATTGTACATAAAACATAAGCAGACGTTATCATTGCCAGCAACACTGCGACTTCTATGAATATGCTGAGCTATATTTCAGCCTTGAGCTTTCACACGAAACTAAATACTAGAATGATTACATAATTGATTGTACTGAGCGGGTCCATGCAATTATTTTAATTGAAGTTTCAAGACCTAAAATCTATGACCTTTCTATCGCACATAGTCAAACGGATATAAAGGGATCATATCTAGGANATTAGCAACTGCTGCATAAAAAGAAATAATTCTAGATTTACCACGCAAGGTTAAAACAAAAATCTTAACATGAATAAAAGGACATAATATCTGTATATCTAAAGACATAAAACAGCAGTCCTTACCTTGAGAGGGATCNTCAACTTGCCCATTGAGTATGTTATCCAAGACTGGGTCCTTCCACACACCCGCTTCTTGAGACAGGTTGAACAAGAGCATAAGCTCATGGCTACCATTTTCAGTCAATCGTTTATGAGCAACCTTGAAGTGTAAATACAAGCACTCTGATTTAAGGGGAGTTGTAAATAAAAAAGAAAAACATTATTAAAAAGATTTATATGCATTAATGCAATTCTGCGAGTTTATAAAGATCAAATATTTTGTCTGCTGTTCCTCTTGAAGTGATTACTTCCAGTCAATGTGACCGAGATGGAAGTTAATGGTTTCAACGAGATAAAAACAAAAAACAAAAACCACCACAAAAAAAAAAGCCCCAGTGAAGATGCACAATACTTTACCTTAATGGAGCCCTGGAATTTCTCCCAGTGATTATCAGGTAACTCTTGTGGCAAACACAAAAGTAGCTCAACACAGCTTCTGAGGAAAACAAGGACAGGAAAACATTGAGCAATGCCATATATAATGTATAACATTGACGGGAATATAAGAAACAGACGACCACAAATACAAAAATACTCTCTTGCCATCAGTTGGGCGAAAGCAGTTTCCAGTTATCAAAGCAGTAGAGAGTAATTTTGGATGCACTGAATCAGTCTCCCAAACTCCATCCTCAGGGACCCCAAAGATACCATGGCCTAAATTCACTAAGCAGGGAGACTGAAAAGTGGGGACGTTGTTCATAGCAACCAATGTCCCTGTTTAGTAAATTTAGGCCGATGTGTTTCAGGTCCTCTCACAAGATACAAGGGATATAATGATTAGCACATGTGGCTTTCTTAAAATCTGTCAGTGAGTAATGGAAACACCAGTGTACCAGCAGAGACCTGGAAAACATGGACTGTAAGGAGTTTTCTGAGGGTTGAGTGTGGAAAACAATACTCTAAATAATCTTATACAGCTTTTAGAGCAACTTAGGTCCCTATGAAATCACGGTACTATGTACCCCTTCCTCGGACACCAATGACTTATAACAACCTGATCCGTGCATAACAAGATATTGGTAGAATACGTATGGGATACTAGGTCATCGTGCCCGAACGCCCAGAACTTAGGATTTAGTGTAAAGGTCCACTTAGAAGCGAGAACAGACGTTTCACCCACTACAGGTGCTGTGAGAGAATCTCCCAGCAGCCCAATGCTGATAGCCACCAAAGATGAGCTGCTGGAATCATCTCTCCCAGCAGTTTCAATAGGCAGAGCAGACACAAGTCAAGAATGCCAGGGTGGTCATTGTTAATTAGACCACCCTGGGGGAGATGGGAGGGGAATATGAAAATGAAGTAAATGAACAGAGTATATATTATAGTGTGCATAGAGATACATATATGGTTTGTTTTTATCTCTATAGAGGTATGTGAGAAATATATATACACACACGCTGTCCAAATAACATAAGTCTGACCCCTGGATTACCGAAAAATATACCAAAAGCCCTGGTATACTTTGCAATTATTGTAGTTATTCTTTTCCTCAAAAGGTTTATCTATTCAGGGAATAAACATTTGAAATAGAAACATAAAGGACAAACATTGAAATACTCACAGCGCTAGCCGCTCAAGCACCAAGCCTACATTTTCACACTTTGAGGTAAGGTGAGGTCGTGCTTTTGAATAACTTTGGATGGCCACAGTGTAGACTTCCAACAAAGGCAGAGAATCTTCCGAAGCTTTCCACTTCTCCGCATACTCAAGAAGTGTCTATATAAACACAAGAGATAAAAAGAAAATCCAAGACATGTTACTCATAGTACTTTGTATTCAAACTTTTATGAAATATATGAAAAGGAGTTAATGACGAGCTTCTAATCCCTTCCACACATTACAGCGACACTGAAGAATCAATATAAACCAATGACGGCAATTTAAAAAACATTGTATTATCCTAGTATGCTGGACTGCAGCATACTAGGATAATACAAACCACAACCAAATACTTTGTACAAAAAAGTAGCACAAAACCTTTCCACACGAGTGAGTGACCATTAAGTCATATTTAATCGGAGCAGAGATGCAGAACATAAACAAGGAAATAAACATTTATGGCAAAAATGAGAAGACAACAAGCTCAAACCAAACAAGTGTGTTGCCAGCAACAATCAAGTCCTACTCCAAACACAAAAAGCCTGAAATATATGTATTAGAAAGCAAATATGCAAAACAACGCCAATCAAAAAACAAACAAACCCCATTGCTTCCTACAGTGTAATGCCATACAGTCCGAAGCTATCCCAGGATATAACTCGGGATTTAGAGCGATCCTGGGAAAACATTATGTTTTTGTAGGTCTGTGATCAATGATATTATCATACAACTGTACTCCTTCCAGGTAGTAACACACTTACAAATGCTAAAAGGAAAAATGTAGGTCAATCTCTGTAGCACAAAAGTACACCATAATATTCAATACATCAACACTGCTTAACCTTTAAGAACAAAGGTTTTAACACATGCAATTCAATGCACATCAGGTCTACATTTAAGACCTGGCATGGCCCTCAGACACATCTTCTTTGATCTATCATCCCTTGTGATTTGCTTGTTAAGTATGCATAATTTAAGATTAACAAAAGGGGTCACCCCTAGATAATAGAGCCTGAAAGACAAAGCAAAACAGACATTGTTCTAATCAAAAAAACTTCCACTAGCATAAGACCCACATAGTTTCTGACTCTTATAAAGTGGGACTTGGGGAAATATGGTCCAGTGATCGGCATCTCCGCTCTGTCAGCAGCCACGGGTGTCACTGTTAGCAGGGTCCTGGCTGTTCTTGCAACCGGGATCCCAGCTCTGTCATTTGTCATGGGTGATCAGTGGCTAACACCCCCCCCCCTCACAAAAAGTATCCCCCTTGTATAAAAAGAAACCTACCCCATTTTTTTTTTAACGGTGCGTCTTATCACGGGGGAAACATGGTATGTGTGTATGTATATATATATATATATATATATATATATATATATATATATATAAACACACTTATGTAAATATTTACACACACACCCCTCTCTCATTGGACTTTTAAACCTCCTCTATAACTAAAGAGTGATGCTGACAGCACTGCTCCCTGCCCCAGTAGTATCTGCCAGTATAGGTAAGGCAACTTCTTTGCGATTTTCCGTGCCCAATGAAACCCCACCATGTTATCCTTAGCCCAAGATGTAAATTTCTAGTCTGAATCTTAAAAAGTATATACTATTATAAAAACAACTGTAGAGAAAGTAACAATTCAAGTAGCGGTTTAAATCCATTACCCAAAGCAAGTAGGTTGGCACTGGGTATAAGCAGAAACATAAGTTCCCCTTTTGGTTTCCTAATGCAATCACAGGTATGTGTTTGACGTATAAGAAGTCAGTAAGAGTAATGCTGGGCCCGATACCATTCTAGTGTATATTGGTGCAGATGGGCAGAAAGTATGACAGAAAATGTGCACTTTACAGTTCCACTAATGATGGTTTATATTTTTCTGACTTCAAAGTTAATCAAATATTTAATGACTTGGACTGAATAGACAGACATTATTAAGGATAAAATGTTGTCAATAATAACCAATCAGATCCTAGCTCTCACTCCTGTTACATACTACAGAATGTAGGTGAAATGGGATTGGTTGTCATGGGCAGCATCTCCACTCTGCGCAGTTTAGTAAATGGAGCCCCCCTCTGCCTGGTCTATAAGGTCGCGCTTCGCTGCTCTGAACATCTTGTGTCAGTACTGAAGGTTTTCTGTGGACATCAGGGCAGCGTTGAAAGCAAAAACCAGGAGCTCCGAAAAATCTAATGGAAATAGACTGTCCCAAACCATTCATCACTGGACAGTACACACCGGTAACAGGTCAGCTTAATGGTTTATATTGTGATTCACACACACCATAGGCATCCTTTACATGATGCGCAAGTAATTCTATGATACACTGGAGGGGAGACATGAACAAGGGGGCAAAAAGGCAACTACCATTGGTAATGTATCTTCATTTTGTGTTTCAATGGTAACTAAAGAGGTGTTATTTAAAAGTGGCTGTTTTCCACTGTTTTTTACATGTTTTTTTATGTCATTTTTTTTAAAGAGTAACTACACAATTCACCAATATGGCTGAATCGCACCAGAAGCAAATAATCAGCAAAATTAAAAAAAAAATTATCTTTTTAAGTGGCTCAGACCCTATAAGCAGACTCCAACAAGCGTAAAACTATGAGGTCCGAGTATCCTCAATGATGGATCTTACAGCTTACCCATACCTGAGCAGACTAGGATTGGGCCACATAGGGGCCGTTTCAATGCCGTGCGAAGACGGGAAAAAACGCGAAGTGGTTTTTCCCGTCTATTACGGGACTGTATACTTGCGTCTTTTTATACACAGCTCAATGAGAAAACTTTGCACGAAGGGGGATTGAATCAGCCCCATAGTCATACACTGCACTAAACTATAAATAGTCTCAATGTTTATAATGAAAAATACAATGTTTCCATAAGAAAACAAGGTTCACATCTCCATCTTAATTTTGTATTTATTTTGCAGTAAAGTTTTTGATTACTGTTCAAGTTCAAGAGGCAGGCAATGCTCTAAAGCTAGACATGCACTATTACCAGGTGATTGTAGAGAAGAGTGAGGAAGGATTTAAAAAAACAAATAATCGTATCTGGATGCTGAGATGAGGCCAATCAGCTCTTCTCACTATGTACAACCCTCTCACTTCTGCCTGGAATATCACTGTCAGCAAGAGGTGAATGGTGCCAATACTGTTGCCTCTTGCTGGCAGCAATAATCACTGTATTGGATGGGAGGTTTGGGGACAGATCACAGGCAAAAATCAGCAGTTTCCCTTTAAACTTGAAAGAAAGGACTTAAGATGGCCATTCACTGTCAGATTTTTAGCCACATAAAAAAACCCCTAAGCGGCGACAAAGCGGCGGAAAACGTAAACAAGCGACTTCAGTGATCAAACGGATTTCCCGTAAAAAATAGAAATAAAAATATACTTACATTCCAGGTGTCTTCATTGAGTGGTGCCCAGCTCCTTCTTCTGATGCTTCGGTGCGTCCAGTGGACGCTGTATATATGTGACACTATCGGAAACGCTGGAGCATCAGAAGAAGGAGCTGGGCAGCGCTACGGCTCCCAGCGAAGACACCTAGGGGTATATTTACTAAGNGGTGAGATTGGAAAGTGGGGATGTTGCCCATAGCAACCAATAAGATTCAAGCGCTCAGTTACATTTTACACTCTGGAGAATGTGAACTCGAATCTGATTGGTTGCTATGGGAAACATCCCCACTTTTCAATCTCACCGCTTAGTAAACATACCCTCTGGAATGTAAGTATGCTTTTATTTCATTTATTTATTTTTTTATTTTACAGGGTATTTTCCTATTCTTCCCTATGGCCACCATGAGAGCGACATCGTTCTCGTGGATGCCCCACCGACGGAGTGACTTTCTCTAGGGAAACATTCAACGAGGAGGAAGTCGTTCTCGTGGATGGTCACCTTAAAGTTTAGTATTTTAACATTTGTATTATAATTCTTTATAAATATACAGTGCATATATAAGCATTTTCATAGAATACCCCAGCATGGGAGTATTCTCGTGTAAGTAAAGTGCACTTTATTGTTTTATAATTAGAAAGAGCATGGTACTTATCTGCCACCACTTTCTATGTCTCAATGCACAAAACTCATTCTATCCATCTATTTACACATAACAGCACATGTATACATAAACCGGTGAAACAGAGAGGAATCAAGGGTTTGGCATTACCAGCTCAACAGCCACATCTGCGGGTTTCAATGTGACCAATTCTTTGCATGAACCATATCAAGCAGTGTTGCCTGGAGGACAGGATTAAAAACTTTATTGAAGCAACGTGAAGGTCGCACTNTTTGTTATGCTCATGTACAGGTTTCATTCTGGATCCCTGATCACATAAATGTTATGGTTACTTAGCAGGTGCACAGCGTTGTGCGATTTCATATGATAACATGTCACCTTCAGAACGTAGTGTTTGCTCCATGTAAATGGCTGCATAGGATTCTGATGTCTGAACACCCAGCAGCTTATGTAACTGTATAAACCCTGCGCCCTGGAGCATAGCAGAACTGCATCCTGTGAANAATGGGAAGAGGAAGCACCTTTAGGACAACAAAACAAATAGAGCAACTATAACCGGGTCTCCAGATCCGAACTACCCGATGCAGCTATCGAGGGGTTAATAGATAATCCCCTCAGTGTCTATGCTGCAGCAACTGCATGGAAGTTGAATGGAGACGGGAGGGGGTGTGAGCAGCATTCCCATTTCTCCCCTCACAATGCAATGGAACAGGGCCTTCCCCCCCCTGCAGATCTTATCACACAACCCCTCCAATGGGAGGAGACCTGATCCATAATATAATATAATACTATGCATGGTGTATAAAGGAGATCAGGCCACAGACAGAAGGCGGNATCTATGGTGTCTGTCAGAAGGCTGAGGCCAGGGAGGTCATGCTCCCAGCTAGCCCCCTGACAATGGCCACAGCATACCCAGGATCCGTGCCGCCAGTGTGCACAGTGCAGTCCCTCTCCACTCACCCCTAACATGGACACCCATGAGCAGTGTGACACCAGAAACACGGCCGAGGGCTAGGCTGCGATCAGAATGACAGGCCCGCACATGTATGTGCCATGTAAACACACAAAGGAGCCCGCGATCCCGCCCAGTGCACTAGACACCATGATAGCTGCGGGGAGCCCGCTCGCACCTCCCGGCTGCAATGGCCGGGGCTAGGCTGGAGGGAGGGCTGGATGCTGTGCACGGCGCACCCGCCCTGAGCACCGCTCCTCACAACACTGACCTGACAGAAGCGCTGGCAGTAGTCGCTGGCTGCCTGCACGGCCTCGTCCTCTCCCCCGCCGCCGCCCGCTATCCGCAGGTGGTTCTCCAGCTCCTGCAGCCTCTCTTCCAAGCGGGGGATCTCGGCGGTAACGTCCGGGCCGAGGCCGCTCTCCCTCTCGGCCTCCCCGTCCGCCATATTCACACCCCGCTCCGTCTCGTACACACAAACTCTCGCTCACACACCGCCACTCGGCGTCACTAGCCACAATGCCACGTTCCGACGTTGTAGCGCTCACGTCATATTGGGGAGGGTCACGTAGAGTGCCTGCTGCTCTCCGGGCACTGTGTGCCCTCTCATCGCCTCAGCCTTACCCTCCTCATATCACATAGAGGAATCATAGCAACAGCCCAGTGCTGTGTAATAATACGGAATAATATATATTATAGTAGAATATCTGTTACTAAGGCCCTGTGCTCAGTGCTGGCTGTATAATAATACAGCATAATATATATTATAATATCTATTACTAAGGCCCAGTGCTGGCTGAATAATAATAATACAGCATAATGTATATTATAATATCTGTTACTAAGGCCCAGTGCTGGCTGTGTAATAATACAGCATAATATATATAATAGTATAATATCTATTACTAAGGCCCAGTGCCTAGTGCTGGCTGTATAATAATACAGCATAATATATATTATAGTATAATATATATTACTAAGGCCCAGTGCTGGCTGAATAATAATAATACAGCATAATGTATATTATAATATCTGTTACTAAGGCCCATTGCTGGCTGTGTAATAATACAGCATAATATATATTATAGTATAATATCTATTACTAAGGCCCAGTGCT